>JAJQQW010000002.1:2486452-2721452 GCA_025583905.1 Ia io | reverse complement strand
GCGAACTGAACCGAGAAAGAACTGCGTGTCCATGTACTATGTAGCCTGTGTCCTGCTCACCAGCCAGACCGGTAAACCTCAGAGGCCTCACTGAGTTCCCTGCCGCGCCTCTGTGCCTGTCCTTAGAAATGTCACAGCTGTAAAAAAGGTCGTTTTGGGGAGGCGGGGAGAGGGAGAATGTGTGCTCTTAGTAGGATCCACTCGGCCTCCTGAGTTTGGAACACCCCGGGTGCTGGCTCTGTCGGGAAATCACACACTGACTATGGGGCCTCCCAGGCTTCTGTGCTCAGGTGCCTTCCCAGCCGGCCTTGGTTCTGCCCTTGGTGAGGTGATGGCAGCGTGGGAGGGTGGTTCAGGGTGACATACAGGTGCTTTGTGGGCGCACAGGAATTGATGGGGTCTTGAGAAACGTTCCAGGGAACCCCATTCCTGCCAGCAGCTCTTTCTAGTAGTAAATTAACTTCTCTCGGCTCCAGTGGGTATAAAATCTGTTCTACTGGAAAAAATGTTAGTGGAATAACACAGTTTAAGCTATCTTACCCCGTTTTCTGCCTTGAAGAGAGCCTGTTCTAAAACGTTTACCCGTTCTGTTTGTAGCACACCGAATCTCTGACGTAGTTGACGTTAAATTCTTCATGCCGCCTGCGTTGTTCATGTGCACACACATCTGACTGGATTGCCACACAGCCAGTTCCTGTTGATGTTCAGTGAGCTGGGGGTGTAACCGAGAGTCTCTCAGTTCCAGTCTTGCTGATGCTTTGTTGTGAATAGTTGTGGTTTGTTACAGGATTTCTGTCAGGTTCTGTATGTGGAAGAGAGATGAGTCATTCAGGTTTGCCTAGTCACCGTTTTGGGCTCATAACAGTCCAGTTTCCCTGTTAATTCCCCTTTGCTTCCAGCCAGAGGGTTTTCAGTTCCAGGCTCCATGTACCGGGTGTTTCAGGGAAGAGTAATCAGGATTGAAGTCCTAATAGCCTCTAGGTTTCAGATTTGGGTGTTAGACACATTTCCTACCAGAGGGGGGTACAGGGAAAGCGGGTAAGCGGGCGTGGGCTCAGTCCCCCAGTCCATGTCCTGCAGAGGTGGGAGGGAGCGCCACAGGAGGAAGAAGAAGAGGGCGAGGGGCCGGTTAGAAGGGGAAAAACACTTCCTGGATCAGCCCTGGCCGTAGCACCTGACTGCTCATTTACTTTAAGCGTTTACCCTGGGATGAGCAGATTTCATTCCTTTAACATTCCTTTGAGAGCAGTTATTTTTAAAGCAGAAGAAATCTTGGGTCACACAGCTGTGCAGGTTTTATTCTGACTGCACGTGTGGTATCCACACCTGTGGTGGTCAGTTTGTGGGGAAAACACATGAATATGTATTTCCTTAGGTCGGTGGTCGGCAAACTCCTTAGTCAACAGAGCCAAATATCAACAGGACAACGATTGAAATTTCTTTGGAGAGCCACATTTTAAACTTAAACTTCTTCTAACGCCACTTCTTCAAATAGACTTGCCCAGGCCGTGGTATTTTGTGGAAGAGCCACACTCAAGGGGCCAAAGAGCCGCATGTGGCTCGCGAGCCGCGGTTTGCCGACCATGGCCTTAGGTGGACGCTAGCCGCTGTACCAGACCTGAATTGGTTAATGGCTAAGACACAAAGGACATTTACTAGTATTTCCAGCTCGTGCTCTCCCAAGTTCTCCCCGCCTCCTGGCTCAGGCGATTCCAACACGAGGTCTCTGGGCGGCTCTGTGCCAAGCCGAGAAGGGGAAAGGGTAACCAGTGCGTCTGCAGTTCACCCGCTGGAACTTAGCCACGTGGCCTCGCCCGCCTGGAAGGCAGGCTGGGAAACTGGACCAGTGCCCGGCTAGTGAGGGGATGGGTTTGGAGAAGAGCTGGGAGCATGGGCCATTTTGGGGGGTCATTTTTCTCCATCCCCCTTCCCTTCTCGGCTTCATGAGAATTGAATGCCTGGAGTGGATGAGGTGAATGCTTTGTCATTCTGTTGCCTAAATGGTGGTTCTCATCACCTGCAGGATACTCTCCTAACTACCGGGCGTGGTGTCAGGAGCACTCTGGATCCACCTGCCCACCTCAGGCCTCCGGCTCCCGTTCTGCGCTGCGGCCACAGAAACCAAGCTCGTCACTAGGGTTCTCTGAACCAGTGTCTCACATAGACACTTTGCCCGTTCTGCTCCCCTGCCTGGCAAGCTCCTGGGTCCTTCAGCAGTCCTTGTTTGGACCCACATTCCTAGACTACTTTTCAAACAGCGCTGACCCCTCCCCACCCCTGTGGACCGTGAGCTTCCTGGGGCAGGGGCTGCATCTTAACTCAGTATTTGTTTTCCTAGCCAATGCAGGCAGTTAGTAGATGTTCAGTAAGCAATCTTACACGAATGAGGGATAGACTGTAAATCTGAAAAAGTAATAAAGAGATCTGGTACCTTAACTGGTAAAAATCTACATATTTCCCTTTTTGATGATGTTGTTGTTCTGTGTATCGGGAGGAGACTTTCCCTAGCGATCTGGTAGCCCTTCCTGGGTCACACAGCTGTGCAGGTGTTAGTCTGATTGCACGTGTGGCGTCCACACCTGTGGTGTCTACGACTTTTTTTTTTAGGAACGTTTTTTACATGTTAAGGGTTCTTTTTGTTTAAATATATGCAGGAAAATTTTGGCTTTTTATGTTCATCATTCTATTTTTGCCCTTTCCACTTTTACACCTACTACCAATTTTTCCTTTTTACTGTATTTTCTTACACTTCCTTTAAATTTTAAACATAAAATTGCATAATGTTTCTACAGTTCGGTATCCTGCTATTTTACTTATAGAAAACATTTCCCCACAAAATTAAAAATGTATACACTTATTAATGTCTTCGTGGTATTCCGCTCTGTGAATCATTGACTTGTCTAACAATAAGGAAGTGACTTTCCTCCTGCGTTTCGATGGTAAAATGACCTGTGGGCGCATGTCGCTGGTGCGCGGTGTACATTTCAGGGTTTCCTGGGGCCGGATCCCAGAAGTGCTGCCTGCTTCGTGACCACAGTCCTGACGCTGGGCAGCTGACCTGCCCTCTCCCGGGAGGGTGACTGGGAGCCCCCAGGAGCCCATTGTCCTTGGTGCAAGTTTACTGGCTGTGAAAGTCCAATCTCTGCTTTATCAGTGAGGACAGTCCACGGGGGCTGGTGGACTGTCGAAATTGGTCACAGCTCTGGACCCACGTGACTGTAGATTGAAGTCTGGCAGGACTGGTCCTCCCAGCGCCTGCGGTCCCCAGAATGCAGAGATGCCTGTGGTTGTCTTCTCTCCCTCTCCTGGGCCCTGGCTCCGGCTCATAGGACTGAGTCTCTCCCTCTCCTGCCTTTGCGGAGATGCTCCCTTCTCTCTGCCTGCGTGCCTCTGCCGATGTCTGCACGTCTTTAAGGCCCAGCTCAGCTCTTACAGGGCATCCCAGGGCAGAGGGAGGCGGCCTCCTCCCAGCATGCTGCTCTGTCCCTGCTCTCACGTTAGTCCAGTTCTGTGTGGTTTGTTTTGTATGTCTTGTTCTTACTATGAGGCCCTCAAGTCAGAGCCTGGGTCTTAGTCATCCCTGATCCCCAAAGAATGCCCGGCTAATGTTCTTGGTTGGCCCTGGGACATTTACAGAACGTGGCTTGGTTCTGCCCACTTGTACAGTGTAGACCCTTGCTCTTGGAGCTGCATGTAAGAGTGGTTTGTTTTCATGCACACGGGCAGGCCACTTTGTGCCACGCTCTGGGCTGGGCGTTTTCCGTACCAGAGAAGACAGGGACCTGCTGGATTCCGGGGGTGCAGCCCAGTGGAGGGAGCGGGCACACAGATGAGCTCTAGAAGCCACCTGGGTTAGGAATGGGCACACCACCTGGATCAATGGAAACCAGAGATTGGAAGATACTAGAAAAGTTTATATGATCAGGCAGTTGTTCCCAGTTTTATTTTGCTTTAGTTAGAAATTTTAGAGTAGTTTAAAGCAAACTCTAAACGATTGTAATTCACTGTTCATGGAAACTGCTGGCACAGAGCTAATCTTCAATTCATGTAGATTAAAGAAACGGGAGAACACGTGAAGGGAAGCATTTATTAGTTAAGGACAAAGTTCTCAGCTCTAGCTGCACAGAATTCTCTGGAAAACGAAAAAAAGCAGTTGGTGTCTAGGCCCCACCCTCAGCGATCAGTTTTCATTGGTTTGGGGTGAGGCCACGGTGTTAGGATTTTTAAAAAAGTTCTCTAGGTGGTTCTCGCTGCAGCCAGGATTGAGAACCACCCGTGGAAGGTATGGCCTTAAATCCCTTCACGTGACCGTGTGTCCTTGGGCAAGGTTATATCTCTGAGTTTCCTCATCTGTCAGAGGGAAAATCATACATAAACACCTTGAGGATGGGGCCTGTGTCTCTGGTCGGCCTGTTGGCACAGCGCCTATCCAGGACACAGTCGGAGCTCAGTATTCTGCTTGTTGAATGAAAGCAGTAGCGGGTGAAGCGCGTTAGGCTGAGATGAGATGAGATAAGATGAGATGAGATGAGATGCTTGGCCCTGTGATAAGTACCCCGCCCTCAGTGCCACAGATGAGCAGTCCCTCTCTGGTGGCTGAGTGCTGGTACCTCAGTTGCAGAGGAGAAAGCTGAGAGGTCCGTTTCTTACGCGGAGTCAGGCAGCTGGTTCTGAAGCTGGGCTAGGAGCCCAGACCTGCCTGACCCGAGTCCCACGAGTGGTCTTTGCACCACAGCCAGATCTCATTCCTTCCGGTCCAAGGCTGCAGCTAGTCCTGCATCCCTCCTCTCGGTTGGTCGGGAGCCCAGACCTCTCACGATTCGTGATGCTATAGCCTATGAGCTAGCAACTCCTCTTTCCCTCTTCTTAGGACTCGGTTGAAGATAAAGAATAACTTTGTGTTTTTCCCTCAGTAAAGTAACGTTCGGTAGTAAATCACATGGGCGCTTCCGCCCTCCTCCTTTCTCCTTGTGAAACCTCAGCTGATGTTCGAGAACCCTCCCTGTAACTTCTCCTTCCTGTCTTTACTGTTGGGAGGGGCTGAAGGGGACTTCAAGGAGGCTGTGACCCAGCGCACGGGGGCGTGTTTTGGACTCTGACTTATCAGTTGAGATACACAGGCCTGGGTGGGTTTCAGGGTTCGTTAATGAGTGACCCGTCAGTGCAGGGCTCTCCGGCAGGTTCCCTGCCAGGCCTTGGGGATCCAGAGACCAAGTAGGGCACCCCCCACCCCCCAAGTAGTGGGAGGAGATGCGGAAATAGCTAAATACAAGTCCCAGCTCTTGGTCAATGATGCGTGTAAGGTGCTCCGGGAGGACAGCCGAGCCCTGGGTGCAGAGGGGCCTGCAGCCGGGAAAACTCCGGGGAGCCGTGGCAGCTGGGCTAGCGCTTCCGGAAGCGTAGCGTGTGCTGCCGTGTACACCGTGAGCCTCACACACCGGCCCTTGGGGGGTCCCTTCCCGGTCAGGACCTGGCTCCCCCAGGACAGCTGCGGTTCTGACCGCTGTCACCACAGATCAGTGTTGCTTGCTCTTGGAGGGTTAGACAAATGGATTCATACAGCATACACGTCAGCGCCTGGCTTTCTTTGCTCAGCTTTGCCTGAGGTTCACCCGGGGGTGACTGTATGGCGGCCGTATTCGTTAGCTCTCGCTCTGTATAGTTTCCCGTCGCACAAACAAACTTCTGTGTGTTGCCCGTGCATGGACGGACGCTTGATCCTTAAGTCCGTGACACTTAGCGGGGTGCTCAGCGTCATCGCCTCACGCATGTCTAGGTGCGTGCGTGCCGGGGCGGCCCTGCCGAGTGTGCTCGGTAGACAACTAAGCGCTTTTCCTCGGTGCTTGCTCATCCTGCTGCCAGCAGCGTGTGGCACTCGGGTGCCCTGCGTCCTCTCGGAACGCGGCACTGTCACTTGTTGGCTTTTGTGTTTGCTCTTTCCTGCCATCCTGGTGATGGGTGAGGGCATTTGGGTTTACTTTGCGTGCCTGGCCACACTTCATTGGCTCTGTTCTGAGGGGCCTGCGTGGGCCTGTCTCAGGATCTGCAGGCACACTTCGTAGGCTCGGGGAGAGCCTGCGTGTTATGTGTGGGCTGCAGATCTCCTCTGCGCGGTGGCTTACCTGCTCATTCCCTGCAGGTGTGTTTTGTTTTCTCAATGAACAGAACTTCTTAACTATAGTGAATTCTACTTTATGGAATCCTCTTCTTTACGGTTAGTGCCTCTTTGGTTCTGTTTAAGAAATTCTGTTATCTTCTAGAAGCTTTGTTTTGACATTACCCGCTAGATCCACGCTCCATCGGAATTAACTTGCAGTATGATGTGAGGGAGTGGCTAATGTTCGTTAACTATAAAGATCATCCTTCCTGTGAACCATGAAATACATCAGGTGACCATATAGCTTCTGTCATCTATTTGTCCTTTTACTAGTATCACTAATTTCAATACTTTTTAAATTACTGTAGCTACTATATTATGGGTCTTGATATTTGATAGCGTAAACCCTCCTACTTTGTTCTTCAAGATTATTTTGACTATTCTAGGTTCTTTTTCATTTCCATATAAATTTTGAAATCAGTTTGGCAATTACCACAATAAATCTGTGGTTTTGTTTGGGATTGCATTGAATTTATTGATCTTTATTGATCATTTTTACTATATGAAGACTTTTGGTGTCTGAGTATGGTGTGTCTTTCTATTTATTTAGTTTTTCCTTAAAATTTCCACAGTATTTTATAGGTGTTTCTTGTTTTTTTTTAAATGTAAAGGTCTTGTGTTTCTGTCATTAAATTTATTTCAGGATATTTGTTATTTTTGGATGGTTTTACAGATGGCATTTTATAAATGTTTATTGGAAACACCGTTAATTTCTGTGTGCAGATCTTGCGTCCTGTAATCTTGTTAAATTCGGTTGTTCTCACAGTTGATCTGTGGATTCTTTTGTATTTTCTGTGGGGAAAGCCGCCTGTCTGTGAGTGACTGCCCCCCCCCGCAGTGCTCCTGCCTTACGGAAGGCCCAGAACTCTGTGCAGGCTCGCAGTGGCCTGGCCTCTGAGAAAGCTTCCCCTCTTCCCCACTCAGTGGGCACTTGCTGGCAGGTGTCTTTTCACCAGGTACCTCACGTTTTATTAAATATCTTTTATCCGATTCAGGAAGTTCTCTTTTATTCCTAGTTTTATAATTTATAAGAGCACACATGTGTTACATTTTTGTCAAATGCCTTTTTTCTGCATTTCTTGGTTGTGTGTTTTCTTCTATATGTGGTAAATAACATTGCACTGTTCTAATGTTAAGTAAGCCAACTGCATTTGCATTCTCAGGATAATCCCAAATTATTCATGATACACTATCTTTTATGTTCCATGATTGGATTGGATTTGCTAATATTTTGGTTATGACTTTTCTGTCTGTAATTTGTCCTTTCTTATACTGCCCCTGACAGGTTTTGGTGTCAAGGTTATGCTGGCCTTATAGAATGGGCTCAGGAGAATTCTGCTTCATGTATTCTCAATGAGATTTTCCTCTGGTGGTTAAATGAACCTATCATGTGTTAAAACTTATAGAAAGTCAGTTTTATTGTATATGAATTTTTAAAAAAAGCCTTCACACACACACACACACACACACACACACACACACACACACTCCATGTCAAATGATTCTTGAAAGGGTACCAGAAAGTCCTGGCTGAATAAGTTTTCTTGGGGAATAATGCCCATAACGTGCTCATTGAATGACCTAATGCAGTGGTCGGCAAACTCATTAGTCAACAGAGCGGCAAACAGTGGCTCACGAGCCACATGTGGCTCTCGAGCTGCATTTTGCCGACCACTGACCTAATGAATTCCCTCTGGGGTGGAGCGAGGGGAGGAGTGAAAGCTTTGGCCTCTGAAAGGCTTTGTGTATTGCTTCCTTAAATGCTTGGAGGAGTTCACCAGGGAGGCTCCTGGACCTGAGTTTTCTTTGTGAGCTTCTCATTGTAGATATCTTTGGAGGTGGTTTTGCTGAGGCATAATTATGACACATGGATATTGCAGGTTGAGGGAGAATTTGGAGAGGTGTGGGAACAGGGAGGTGTAGATTTGTAGTGTAGGGAGGACACAGGGTCCTGAGAGAGGCTGAGGGTGTGGCGCTTCATGAGTGATGCCTGTGCCAGACCAGGTGTGGATTGACTTCTGGGGGTGAGGGGTTTGACACGTTTAAGTGAGATCTCGGGTATGTAAGTATGTCAATAGTCAGAACAGTGCTCCTTAAACTGGAGCGAGCGAGCATCAGAGCTTTTCAACTAGAGGGAGGCTCATACAAACAGATTGCTGCTCCCCCCCCCCCGCCCCCGAGGTTCTGATTATGGAGGTTGGGGGGGTGGGCAGGAATTTGTGTTTCCAGCTAGTTTCCAGGTGGGCTGCCTCCAGTCCAGACACCAAACTTTGGAATGCAATGAATTAGTATACTCGCTAGTCACCCCACCCCCCCATTTCAGCTGCACTGGGACTGGGATTTTGAGGGTGTGTATTTTTATTGATTTCAGAAAGGAAGGGAGACAGAGAGAGAGAGAGAGAGAGAGAGAGAGAGAGAGAGAGAGAGAACATCAATGATGAGAGAGAATCATTGATTGGCTGCCTCCTGCACGCCCCCTACTGGGGATCGAGCCTGCAACCTGGGCATGTGCCCTGACCAGAATCGAACCTGGGACCTTTCAGTCTGCAGACTGACACTATCCACTGAGCCACAACGGCTAGAGCTGTGGGTGTTGTTCTTTAGTCTCAGGGCCTGGCACAGACCAGGTGCTCAGTACCACTCCTGTGCCATGTTGTCTCCCACACTTTTGATTGTCTTATTTTTTGTAATTGCAGAAGGAATACATGCTGATTTGATTTGCATTTTTTAGCAATATGGAAATTTGTAAAGTAAAATTATTATTTCCATCTCCATCCCTTACACTGCCTCTTGCAGAGGTGGCCACCTACTGACTGTCTCCAGTGGGACCTTTTCGTGCAGGTGCAGACAGCCACCCCGGCAGGGGGCTCCTTTACTTTAAGGGGCGTGGGGCTGATGTTAGAGGACCCTGGCTGGGTGTGCGGCGGCGCCTCCATGGCTCATTGCTGACCCAAGAGTGAGCATTGCCTGTCAGAAGGGCCGCAAGCCAACCTAGCCTAACTTCTTTTTTCTTTTTTAATATATTATTGATTTTTTACAGAGAGGAAGGGAGAGGGATAGAGAGTTAGAAACATCGATGAGAGAGAAACATCGATCAGCTGCCTCCTGCACACCCCCCACTGGGGATGTGCCCGCAACCAAGGTACATGCCCTTGACCGGAATCGAACCTGGGATCCTTCAGTCCGCAGGCCGACGCTCTATCCAGTGAGCCAAACCGGCCAGGGCTAGACTAACTTCTTGTGGGTCTAGAATGGCTCAGGTTTGTTGACCTTGAAGTGGTTAGTTAGCTCTGGTCCTTTAAAAGTTTTTAATGGTGTTTCAAATCCGGAACAGGGAGAATCCCTTGGTGATGGTTCTGATGCAGGGATTGGGCCAGGCCTTTCCATGACCCTGTCTGACTCACCTGCACACCTGTTCTCTCTTGCACAAAGCTCAGAGTCTCACACACAGGAGATGCTCCAAGTCGTTGCAAATGTGACTTCATCTTGCTTCCCAGAAAGGAGTGCCCTGGGTTTGGTGGCTCGATGGCCTCTCGGGCGCTGTGTGTGGCTCTGGGTCTCTGCATGGCGCCGAGATGCGCAGTGGAGCTGTGCCGAGTCCCCGGAACCAGTCACTCATGCTTTGCTTCGCAGACGGCCCGCCCTCCTCCCTCCCTGTGACTAGTTAGGAGTCAGAGCCCTGCCTGCCCCGCCCCCGCCTTTCCAGCTGGCCCGCTCTGTGCTGCCTCAACCTTCCAGGCTGTGGAGCTGGGCTCCGAAGGCGTCCATGGTGCTTCCCCGGGACTCTGGCTCCGGCTGCCAGGAATGCGGCGAGGGGAGAGTCCGCCCGTCTGCGGCTGGCCTTGCAGAGCCGTGTGGCCACAGTAGACGCGATGTCCGTCTCCTCTGCGCTCCTGCTCATGGACAGGTTTGTGGCCCCAGTCTTGCCTTTCTTGCTTTGAAATTGGAGACGTAACTGGAGCTGGGGTTTTTTTACCCTGTGTGGAGTTTAGGCCCCCGCTCCCCATTGGGCAGAGTTGCTTCCTTGCGTGTTTCTTAGATGAAGTGGGCGTGTCCTGTATCTCCAGCAGGGTCTGCTGTGTGCCAGGAGCTCTCGGTGGGTGCTCACTACCCCCCTTGAGTTGACTGCTGTCTGTTTTTAGGGATCCACTTTTTAGCCTCAGATACTACTTGGGTGACGTTTTCTAAGGGAGGAGAGGATCCAGGTAGTCTAGCGCTGAGTGCTTTTAGTTGTGGATCTAGGAGTTTGGGGCACAGTGATGGACTACGGTCTTCGCCTGGGCAGCTAGAATTCTGTCGCCCAGGAGGCTTGCTTTGCAGATGTGTTTGTTTCCCAGCTGTGATGGTTGAGTGGCTGGCCTTGCCCTCTTGCCTGTCCAGAGCCGAGTCCGGCCAGTGTGGGGGGAGGCAGTGAACCCTGCTGGCTGCTGCGGGGTGGAGGTCGGGAAAACACACCAACTGTGCAAGGGCTTTGGAAGCAGCATTTAAGATTTCTGTCTTCTCCACCCCAAGGGGTGCCAGGGGGTGTATCCCATTAGGAGTAAAGTTCTTAACCTCCCCGATCCGGTTTCCTGTCTGTACCATGGCGGCTCTGCCTTCCTGGTGGGGCTGCTTCACACATGAGGTCCCTGACAGGTGCTCTGTAAAGGTAGCTGCCTTCAGGAAATGGTGGAGGAGATGCCTATCGGTCCGCGTGGGACGGAATGCTGGGTGTTCCTGGTTACTCCTGGCTGACTTGCTACAGCTCCTGTTAGTGAGCTGGAGGAGGGCGAGAGCACGAGGCCCAGGCAGTCACTGAATTACAGCAGAGTTTGCTTGCACAGTGCTGAAGGAGGAGGACTTGGGAGTTTTATTTCTCAAGACGGAGAGGTTTTGAGAAATCCCTGCTGAGAGTTGGTGGCTTGTGGAACCTGCTCCGCAGGGTCGGGAGAATTGCTTCATGCACCCTTGTCCTCCGCCTCCTGGGAGGGCGCTGACTCCAGATTTCCAGGTAGCAGCTCGGACACGTCCCTCTTCCTGTGCCCATTAGCTATGTCTCTGGCAGGACAACCCGAGCTGTTTGGACCCTAGCTTCCTCTATTTTAAATGGGCAGGAGTAATTCTTGTGTAATATGTGTGAAGATGCCCCGAAATGCATGCATGGAATAATTTTGCATGCTTTCCTACATGCCAGGAATTGTTTTAGACTAGAGTCACCATAGTGAATAGGAGGCAGTATATAGTAAGTCGTCCCTTAACATGTCAATAGGTCCTATGACTTTCAGTGAAACAACGCATAACAAAAACAATTTTATTTTATTTATTACTAGAGGCCTGGTGCACAAAATTCGTGCACGGAGGCGGGGGGGGGGTCCCCTCAGCCCAGCCTGTACCTTCTCCAATCCGGGACCCCTCGGGGGATGTCCGACTTCACCCTCTCCAATCCGGGACCCCTCCTGGGATCGGGCCTAAACCGGCAGTTGGACATCCCTCTCACAATCCTGGACCATTGGCTCCTAATCGCTCACCTGCCTGCCTGCCTGGTCACCCCTAACTGCCCCCTCCTGCCAGCCTGATCGCCCCTCACTGCCTCTGCCTGTCAGCCTGATCTGATCACCCCTAACTGCACCCACTGCCAGCCTGTTTGCCTCTTACTGCCCCCCCTCCTGGCCTGGTCGCCCCCAGCTACCCCCTTCTGCCGGCCTGGTCAATCCTAACTGCCCCCCCCTCTGCTGGCCTGGTCGCCCCCAACTTCCCCCCCGCTGGCCTGGTCACCCCCAACTGCTCCCCGCTGCTGGCCTGGTCACCCCCAACTGCCCCCCCTGCTGGCCTGGTCACCCCTCACAGCGCCCCCGCTGGCCTGGTAGCCCCACACAGCCTGCTGTTCAGTCATTTGGTTGTCCCTCACTAACCCCCCTGCCGGCCTGGTCACAGGCAGCCATCTTGTGAAGATGTGATGGTCAATTTGCAATAATACCTCTTTATTATATAGGATTATTATTTTTAATAGGTTTTTACTGATTTTAGAGAGAGGGGAAGGGAGAAGGATAGAGAGATAGAAACACCAATGAGAGAGAAACATTGATCAGCTGCCTCCTGCATGCCCCCTAATGGAGATCCAACCTACAACCCAGGTCTGTGCCCTGACCAGGAATCAAACTGGTGACCTCTTGGTTCATGGGTCAGTGCTCAACCACCAAGTCACCCCGGCTGGGCAAAAACCCATTTTATAACATCTGCAAGAGTTAAGTTTCTACAGCACCTCTTCAATGGTGTAACACACTGACGTCCTGATTCGAGGACCTGCTATGTGCACCCTCAAGGACTTAGACTCTGGTGATGAAAACAGAAAGACAAGGGGATAAATCTAGGCTGAGAAGAGGAAAGCTTCAGTGGGACAGGATTCTAATGGTCCATTTTGCCCCCGTGAGATGTTCACTGACCCATCTTGCTCTAACTGTGATGACACTGCTTCCTTGTGACATGGCGCTTCACAGTGTGCCCGGGAGCGGCTGGCTTCCCGGGGCCGGCAGGCAGAAACCAGCACTGTGTTTACATGACTTTGTCATTGCTGTCAACATAAGAACGTTCAGCCCTGTAGGGAATGTTTACGAGTTTACTTGAACCAAACTGACTACAGTGCTGGGGAGCAAGAGCTCAGATGCCCTGTAGAATGACAGTTTGGCAGCTTTTTTATACTTTTGGAATTAAGGAAGGGATGTAAGGAAGATTACTTAGAGGTGGGAGAAACCAAGCGGGGCAGTTAAGGTTTTGTGCTCTGCTCCCTGAGGGTGGTCATGCCGCCAGGGAATCTGAAAAAGGCATTTCAAAGGTCTTAACCTAGAGGCACAGAACCAAGGGCATCTCATATCTTTTCCTCTGAGTTGTGACCCATTGAGATGGAAATAATTATTTTGCAAGCCCTGGGATAAACGCAGGGGTGAAACCCTGACTCCTTTTTCCTGCCCAAGCTCTCTGCCTCCCTCAGTCTGTTAGCCGGCAGTGGCTTAACCATAGGCAGCGTAGGCGGCGCACAGTGTATGTCCCGAGGACTCGAGGACTCGTGAGCATTATTATCCAGGCACTCAGCATGGCATTGTCAACAGATCCCGGTGGGGTCAGCACCTGCGGGGCGCCGCCCTCAGCCCGCCTGTCTTGTAAACCCAGCCTGTCCCTCAGATCTCTGTCACTGCCCTCCCTCCTGCAGAGCAGAGTGCTGGCCCAGCTGGGGGCTCGAGCTCGAGGGCAGACGCTCCTGCTCCTCCTGTGCTCTCGTTCCCTAGTGGAGAAATGCCCCGAGGGAGCTGGCTGCTGCTGTCCAGTGGCCGAAGGGTCCTTGGTGCATTGGGTAGCTGCCAACAACATGGCGGTGTGTGCTGTCGCTCCTGACATTAGCAATGCCAGCTGTGATCACTTCCTCGAGGAAGTGTCTCCGCTGGAGAGAGAACTAGTTTTGCCTTTGTGATCACCCTGGTGTAAAGACCCTGTTCCTCATCCAGCTTTCACCTGCAAGGGTTAGCACCAGTGCCCGTTCCTAACTCCACCCACCTTTGTGTACTTGCTAGGTGGCGCCCTGTAGCTCTCCTTCCTCCTCCGTGCGTCAATGGCTATTTATTTGTACCCTTGTGGGCTTGTGCATTTCTGTCTTATTCAGTGGATTATCATCCCTGTTCTCATTATTTATTTCGATGATGAAATTGTTAGCCAGTGGGAGCCCTTTCAAACTGGCAGCTGTTTCCGTTAGATACGTCCCTTCTTCCTTTGAGCACTTTCCTACTTTCTAGCTGCGCATCTTATACTTTCCAGTGGGCCTGGAAGCCACTTGTTTTTAATGAGTACACCAAAACAGTGCATTCCAAACATAGCTTACTTTGTACCACCATTGGGATTGTTTGTGTTATTTGGGTCTTGCGTTTATGTGTTGTTGGGAGAGGAGACCTCGTGACAGAGCCCTGGGTGGCTGTGATATGTGGAGACTGGGAATAGGTGTATAGATTTACCTTGTAGATAATTTAAACTAAACTAAAGGTTAAGTACTAAAGCAGCTGTTCTTTTTTTTTTTAAAATCCTCACCTGAGAATTTTTCCATTGATTTTTTTTTTTTTTTTTAGAGAAAGTGGAAGGGAGGGAGGGGGGAGAGAGAGAGAGAGAGAAAGAGAGAAACATCCATGTAAAAGAGACACATCGATTGGTTGTTTCCTGCTCACACTCCAACCGAGGCCAGGGCTCGAACTGGCAATCCGCGTACATGCCCTTGACCAGAAATTGAACCTTCGACCCTTCAGTCCAAGGGTTGATGCTCTAACCACTGACCAACACCAGCCAGGGCTAAAGCAGCTATTCTTTGAGCACTGATTGTGTAGCTGTAACCTTTTAAAAAAGATATATTTTTATTAATTTCAGAGAGGAAGGGAGAGGGGAGGAGAGATAGAAACATCAGTGATGAGAGAGAATCATTGATCAGCTGCCTCCTGCACACTCCCCACTGGGGATCGAACCTGCAACCCAGGCATGGTACCCGACTGGGAATCGAACCTCCTGGATCATAGGTCGACCCTCAACCACTGAGCCATACCAGCTGGGCTATAGCTATAATTTTAATTCCTACAAAGACCCTTATTAAACAAGGAGACTGAGGCTTGGACAGGTTAATATACTAGCCAGAGAGTCACACAGCTAGTGCATGGTTGAGCCAGAGTATCAGTTCACTTTGGTCTGACTTCAAAGTTCATTTTTTCTGATATACTTTGTCATGATGTAATATATTTCCTTACTCTAAATTATAGAATTTGTACACGTAACAATGAATAACAAAAATCTTACTTGAAGTCTTTCACCTACTGCGTAATTTTATGTCTGTATGGAAGTCAAGTCTGAAAAACGAGTGTGGTTCACCACATTGTCCTGTCACAGGAAGTCTGCTTGTTTTCATTAGAGTGACTTGGCTGTCCTGATGTTTCTAACCACCGAGGAATTACCTAACCTTTTATTTTCTTCCTATAGGAATTTGCTTACTAGAAAACAAAATGCAAGACTTGACAAACAAAATGACTTGGGATGGAAGTTATTTGGAAAAATACCACTCCGAGAGAATGCTCAGAAAGAGTCAAAGAAAGTACAAAAGGTATACGAGATACATACAGACGTGTGCTGTGCAGCATATGCTTATGAACCTTGCAAAAATGACTATTTTGGAGGTTTTGAAACTGGGAAACTGTATTAATTTGCATGCCAAGTTCCTAACACTCAAACCTGTCTTCAGCATGTCAGTGGCTTTAACCTTTATCATTTCTGACAGTTCGTAACAGGCACATCAGAGTGTTCAGTTGAGAGAGCTGGGCTTTAGATATTTGTAACTTGATTTAATGTAGTCACTTTTTCCTAGTAATAGTTGCAAATGTGTATGTGGCTGATTTGTATTGACTGTGTTTGACAGTAAAGCATGCCCCGCCCCCTCTCTGATCCCCTGGGTTTCCTGGGACTGAATCCTTCCGGTGCTGCTTTGGCCAGGAAGGCCGGACCATTGTTCACCTGGCTGTAGTGACCCTCCCCTTGCTGGCCCTGGAGCTGCCCACCTGTCTGCCAGGGCGGGCATAGGCTTCGGGGTCAGGCCTGTGGTATCTCATCACTACCAGGCTCCCCGTGGGGGGCAGATGCCAGCAGCTGGAGGCATGTGCTCATCTTTTCACGGAGGGGCTCATGCAGGGACACAGCAGGCCGGGGCTGTCTTTTACCACCTGCATCTTCTAGGCTGTGTGCCCAGGCATCCTAGCAGTCGCTGTTTGCCCAGAGCTGCGACACTGCCCCCAGCAGCCGCACCCCTCCAACCTGTTTCGTGTTCATTGATAATTGTTGTGAACGCTTGAGGGTCTACTGATGCAGGCCCTCGCTCTGCACCGGGGTGGGGGAATGGCACAGCACCTGTGCTCAGGAGAGGCCTCTGGGGAGGATGTGCGTCCAGCCCAGGGGTTGGAAGAGCAGCACAGGTGCATGGGGAAGGCGGCAGGGCCTGCGGGCAAGGCCATCCAGGAGGCTGAGTGTAAAGGTGTGATGGAGAAGTCATAACAATGGGGATGGATCATCTACTGAGTGGTTACTTCTGCTAACTTTACGTGAGTCAGCACTTAGGTTTCTAGTTCATTTAAAGCTCGCAACAACCTTATGAAGAAGATACTGTTATTGTCCCCATCGTACCAGAGAAGCGTCTTAGACACAGGCAGAGGAGCAGCGGGGCTGACTGTCGGGAAGGGGCAGCGTGAGCAGGAGGTGGGGCGCTGTCCAGGCCTCTGTGATGTGACGTGACGTGATGGTGATGTAATGTGGCGTGATGACCCTGGTCCCTGGCTCTGGCCTGCAGGCTCAGAGTGATGTGGTCACCCTGGCGAGAGTGTGGCTCTTGGGCCAGTCCAGGTGAGAGAGAGGGGTGTCTGGCTCAGAGCTGTGGCAGCAGTGGTGGCCGAGGTTGGCCCCGCTGAGATGAAACATGGTGGATACGGTGTGCGGGGTGTGAGGGAGGCAGCATGCACACGTTGGGGTCTGGCCTGGGCAACAAGGTGGATTGGCACCTGTTTTATGCCTTACCAAATTAGGTTTGTTCTGAATGTGGCCTAACATTCCTCGGAGCTGGTGTCTGGAGCCAAAATAAATCAGTGTTGGAAAAAAAAAAAAATCAGTATTGGAGTTTGTATCTTAAATTTGGATCACTTCTGTGTAGGCTTATTAAAATACATAAAATTAAAATATGATGATGAGTTTGTTTGTAAAACTCAGCAAAATACTTCTTAGGAAACTAAGTAGCCAAGCAGTTAAAATATTTTAAAAGAAATCCACACTTTCAAAAAAGTAGCTATCGTACTGAATAGATTTATTCTTGATATTACTTGCATCGTGCTTAAATTTCTCTGCCATCGCTGTCATACATTTTCCGAAGGTAAGCATGGATATGTTCTTTGACTTCAAGGGTTTTGTGAACTGAAGTGAACAGGACAGCTAATTGTGTGGTAACACAACACTGCAGAGAAGGGCACGTCTGGCTGCAGCCATCAATAACAAAGGGTGTAATTGTACCTGCGTGAGTCATGCGATCCTGCCGTGTTGTTTGCTTGTGCTTTGTGTCTCTAGCCCTCTCATCTCTCATCCCTCCCGCCCCCGCCCCCAAGCTGAAAGGCCTGACAGGGATCCAGAGCCTGGGACCTGCCACCGTGGGGAGGCGCCTGGGCACGCGGCTTTAGCTGGCTGCTGTCACAGAGGTCAGCTCACTCACTGCACAGAGCCCCGTGCTGGGCCTGAGTGCCAGACTGTGGTCCCAGGTGGTGATGGCAGCTCCGTCAGAGCGAAAGCACCAGTCAGGTGCTGGGCAGACGATCTCCTTTCCCTTCTTTCGCAGTGCTGTATTAGAGCGTCACCTGGTGACTTGACGCGGTGGTGGAGCCAGGCACCAGCGCTGTGTCCCAGCCCTGCCACAGCCTGGCTGCGTGGCTTTGGACACGTTACTTCCCCCTGTTGAACCCCATTTTCCTCCTCCCTGGAGTTTGGAGAACAGGAGTCCCTGCCTCTGAGGTGCGGGTTAAAAGAGTGAATATTCACCATGTGCTCCGAGCAGCGCTGAATGTCTCCAGTGCTGGGGGTGTTTGCTGTACTGGGTTCTGTCCTATGACAAGTCTGCCGTGGACAACAGGAAGTGAAACTGCGCGCGAGAATGAACCTGCGCACGAAAATGAACTTGGCCTTCTTATCCCTTCATTTGCTGGTTCAACACACACTGCCGTGTTGGGCCGGGTCATGCTGGCTCAGAGTGCTTCGCTGTCTGTGGTCACCCCTGGGAGATCTCAGCTGGACTCGAGGCTTCGCATGTCCCACCTCTGCTGACAGCCCCCATGTATGTTTCCAGCCGGGACTGCGTCTCTGATCCAGATGTGGGCCTGCAGCTGCCTACTGGACAGCTCCATGTGGGTGTCTATAGCCATTTCCTGTTTAACAGGCCTAAACTTTACTTACTTTCCACCCTCTTGAACCTGTTCCCTTGCATCTTTCCTCATTTTGGTAAATGACAGACTTGACCCTTTTTTTCAGGTCTAAAACTTTTTTTTTAATGTATTGAATTGAAATATTTTTATTGTATTGTTTAGTTCAGTATGCATCATTTTATTTTATTTTTAAAATCTTTATTGTTGAAAGTATTACATATGTCCTCTCTTTTCCCCCATCGACCCCCTCCAGCCCCACCCCAGGCTCTCACCACCCCACTGTCTTTGTCCATGGGTCATGCATATATGCATACAAGGTCTTTAGTTGATTACCTCCCCCCCACCCTCCCCCCTTCCTTCCGAGAGTCCGCACTCTGTGCCAAGCTTTCAGGTCTAAAACTTTAGAATTGTTCTACTTCTCTTCTCACATGCCTTCCAGTGCACAGGGGTTTGCTCATGCTTAAGCTCTGCAGGTGGACCCAATGCACAGTCTTGTTTGAGAAGCAGTGGCTGGGAAATGGGACTTTCCAGTGGAGGTGTGTGGGTGAAGCCGTTATCAGTCCTGCTGCTGTGGCCTGGCTCAATGGCCCCCCAGTTGCTTGGGTTTTGGGATATGGGGAATGGATTTTTTAAATTAGCAAGACATACTTCCTCATTACATTAACTTGTAGAAGATGTAGAAGATGCTAACAAATTAAGAAATTTGGAGTCTTGCTGCCCCAAATAACTACTGTTTACATTTTGGTACTTTTCCTTTTTTAAAAAAATATATTTTATTGATTTTTACAGAGAGGAAAGGAGAGGGATAGAGAGTCAGAAACATCGATGAGAGAGAAACATCGATCAGCTGCCTCCTGCACACCCCTTACTGGGGATGTGCTTGCAACCAAGGTACATGCCCTTGACCGGAATCGAACCTGGGACCCTTCAGTCTGCAGGCCGATGCTCTATCCACTGAGCCAAACCAGTTTTGGCGGTACTTTTCCTTTATGCAATTTTCCCATGCATGTTCTTTTAATTTTTTAAAAGAAGAGACCAATAAAAGGTAAAAGTGGGTCTTTGTAATTTGGGTGGATGTCAGAAGGGCGCATGGCTGCAAACATTTAGGACAGAGGTTTTTTGTTGGTGTTGGTTTATGTTGTTTTTTTGTTAATCCTCACCCAAGGATATTTTTTCCATTGATTTTTAGAGAGAGTGGAAGGGAGGGAGGGAGAGAGGGGAAAGACAGAGACAGACAGACAGATAGACATTGATTGGTTGCTTCCAGCATGTGCCCAACCCGGGCTGGGGATCGAACTTGTACCCTTGACTGGGAACCTAACCCTTAACCCTTTGGTGCTTGGGCCAACGTTCTAACCACCTTGCTACACTAGCCGGGGAAAGGACAGAGTTTGTGAGTCTTTTAAACATGACACTGTGTACACAGACTTGAGAAATTGGTACTATTGTCAGGAAATGAGGTTGAGCAGAAAGTTTGGGTCCTGGTTGGGCTCTGAGGCAGCGGCTGCGGGTGGCCAGCAGAGCTGCTGGGAAGGACAGGCTTGTGGAGGGCAGTGCCCTAGAAAAACGCTGCTGGCGAGCAAAGATGAGCGCGGGCATTTGGGTTTTTATCACCTGGAATGTCTTGGATGGCCTTCTGGAATCTCAAGTCAGCGATTAGATGTTAAAGAGAGAATCCCGAAGAGGGCACAACCAGGGCCTCTCAAAGTAACAGTCGTTCTTCTCACCTCTGGGTTCTGAGAAGTCGGGGTGCTTAGAAAATCATAAATCATCGCAAATTGCAGGAGGGATAAGCTTGGTGGTCAGTGCAGGTAATGGGGGTGGGCCTGCAGGTAGATTCTAAAATAGAAAACGTCCTTCATTGCCATCATCCCACGTATCCTCGGAAAATGGGTGTGACCCAGTTCACAAGAGCAGCCCCGTTCTGGGGAAGGAGGAGCAGTGCACTCGGCTCCATCTCTCCCAGGGGCTGCAGCTGGACAACTCGCACATCGCGCATGGGATAGCTGTTGGGGGGTCCGGAAAAGGAACAGTTGGGGAGGAAAACCAGAATTTGAAGTACCACTGAATTGACTGAGTTTACCATTTTCCCCCTCTGGTATTTCACAGCCTCAATTCAAGTTAGCGCCAACCCATAAGGGGGTGTTAACATGGACAGAGAGTGCCCGGAAACACTCTGGTTCTGGGTGAGAAAGGGGTCTCCTAGCACTCAGAGAGAATGCAGAGGCCCCGCACTTGATTGTTGCCTTTTTCCTGTTCTCACTCTCCCAGCCCCCAAGCAGTCTCCTGGCAGCAGAGCAAGGCCTGGCAGGAGCCTAAAACTCTCAGGAAGGAAACTGACTACAGGGGCTTCGTTCCCAAGGTGGGACAAACCCCTGATGCTGTATTCTCTCTTCCCACCATTTGGCCCCAAGACAGACATAGTTGTGGGAAGAGTGGCTAGAGAACCAGAAAAAGGGAGAGCGAGGGAACCAGCAAGTACTGGGGGCAGTGTGGGGAGGAAGAGCTCAGGAAAGTGACTGTTTAAGGTTGTTATGGACTGCAGGGCTTACTCCCAAGTTGTGGATACATGGATCCGACCCAAATAGCTTACATAGACTTTGAGAATTGACCTTGGGGATAGACCACCACACAAATCCCAGACCGGCCACTGGGTGGGGCACACGTGGAGTAGATTCACCAAGTACTGCAAAGGCTTTGAAACCTCAACTGATTTTGGAACCACAACTCACAGAAGGCTGATGAGAACTTGGGTCTGGGATCCAGCCAGGTCAACTGCCTGCTGAAACAAAAGTATCAACATTCTCCAGGGGGTTTTGATAAGACCCAGAGTCTCGTAACAATATTCAAAATATCTAGAATGCAATTAAAAATTACTTGGCATATGAAAAACTAGGAAAATCTCAACTCACAAGGGAAAGACAACAGACACCGGTGCCAAGATAATACAGGTGTCAGCATTAACCAGTAAAGCAACCGTTACAAAAATGTTCCAACAAGTAAGGGCAAACGCTCTTGAAATGGAAGATAGAATGTGTCAGTACAGATACAGAAAATACAAAGAAGAACTACATAGTAATTTTATAACTGAGAAATACAGTAACTGAAATAAAAACTAACTGGACAGGCTCAGTGCAGAATGGAGATGACAGAGGAAAGAGTGCGTGAACTTTTAGATCAATAGGAATTATCCAATCTGAATAATACAGAGAAAAAAAAGATTGGGGGAAATGAGCAGAGCCTTGGGGACATGTGGGACAACATTAAAAAGTCTAACACTTTTGTTACTGGAGTTTCAGAAGGAGAGGAGAAAAATGTGATGCAGAAAACCATGTTGGAATAAATGAATGTGTTTTAAGTCTGGCAAAAGACATAAACCTACAGACTTGGGAGAGGGGCCTCTATGAACTCCAAACAGGATAAAACCAAGAAGTCCATGCCCAGACACATCATAACCAAATTGCTGAAAATAAAGACAAAAATTTTACAAGCAGCTGGAGAACACGCGTTACTTATTGGGGAACAACAATTTGAATGACTGATTTTTTGTCATCAGAAACCCTGGAGGCCAGAAGGAAGTGAAACGTGGTTTGAAAGTGCTGAAAGAAAGGAGCTACCAACCCAAAATTCTGTACCTAGCAAAAATGCCTAGAAATGAAGGTATTCTCAGGTAAAGGAAAACGAAGAGATTTGTGGCCAGCAGTTCTAAAGAATTGCCAAAGGAAGCTGTTCAGACAGTAGGGACACTGTGTCAGAAGGAAACCTGAAGCTTAGGCAGGAAGAGGAAGAGAAAAGATACATGCCAGATAAATACAGTGAACCCTTGTTCTCTTGATGAGTTCTTTAAAATATATTTGGTTAGAAGAAAAAAGTCATGCCTAGGTTTTCAGTGTGTGTAGATGTAATATATAAGACAAAGAAAATGTAAAGGGGGCATGCTCACCTGGCAGGGGAGCGGCCATGCTCATGAAGGTGGTTTTCCCCAGCGAGGCTTACCCACGGCGCTCTGGATGTGCTGGCCTGGCCATTTCCCCAGTTGTGGGAGACTCGACTGCGTCATTTGTGGTGGTGGGGAATTGGAAAGTTAAAGTTTAAAAAAAGTACAGGGGGAGGTGATATGGTGATAAAGTTTGTACATTCCACCTGAAGTGGTAAAATATTGATTCTGAATAGATTGTGAAACATTAAATATATTTTAATCCCTAGATCACCTACAAAGAGAGCCAAAAACCCAATAAATTAAAATGGAATTCTAAGATAAGTTAAAAAAATGAAACCAAGGCAGGAAAGAAGAAATAGAGGGAGGAAAAACAGAAAACAAACACGATGGTAGGTCTAAATGGAAACATATCAGCAATTACAATAATGTAGATGGTTTGAACATACCAACAGTGTGTCTGGATACCCCACAGAACGGGTTAAAAAAATGACCCAGTTCTATGCTTTCTAAAAGAAACTTACTCTAAATATAAAATGTGTGGGTTAAAATGAGAGAAGGGGTAAGATTTACCATGAAAACACTAAGCAAGAGGAAGAGGGAGCAGATATAGTAACATATAAAAGGACTTCAGAGCAGTGGAGACTACCAGAAGGTGGGACACTTGCTAATGGAGACAGCCTGGTTCTCAGTGTGTTTGCATCTGGTACCAGCTGCGGAGCACACGGGCACACTGACAGGTGTGAGACAAGCGGGCAAGTCCAGCTAGCGCCGGAGGGCCAGCTCTCCTCTCTGGATAGCAACTGGTAGACCTGTGGACAGAATCAGCCAGGACAGAAGGCTGACCGTCAGCCCGCGGGATGGGCTGCCGCCTAGAGAGCACGCCACCCTCCAGCAAGCGCACAGCCCATTCTGTCCAAGCACGCACGGGACACTCAGGCAGCCTCAGGTAACCTGCATTGCAGCAGAACTAGGAATCTGAAAGGTTAAAATGACACAAACCAGGTTCTCTGACCACAGGAGAGGACAAGAGCATCTCCCAAAACGTGGGCATTAAACAAGTAACCCCTGCTGAATAAGTCATGGGGCCATGTGGAAGCTCAGGAAAGCTAGAAAATGTTTGGACTGGAATAAAAATACAGGCTCTCAAAATTTGCGGGATGCGGTGCTGAGAGGGACATTTATAGTAAAAAAGTTCTCAAATCAATCGCATTTTCTGGCTTAAGAAACTATGAGGGCCCTCGCTGGTTTGGCTCAGTGGCTAGAGTGTCGGCCTGCAGACCACAGGGTCCCAGGTTCGATTCCAATCAAGAGCACGTGGCTGGGTTGCGGGCTCGGTCCAACGTGCAAAAGGCAGCCAATTGATTCTCTCTCATCATTGATGTTTCTATCTCTTCCTCTCCCTTCCTCTCTGAAATATATATATATATACACACACACACATACATACATACATATAAAGGAAACCGTGTAAGGAGCAAATAAAGTAACAAACCTCTATCATTAAATAAATATAATATGTGGATTAGCCAGTTGGCACCCTTCATTCTTGCCGTGGTGACTGGGCTCTGAATCGGCCCCGCTGCTGTTGCTCACTACAGGTGTCTTAGATGCACGTTTCTGGAAGGACTCTGACTTTGGGATCCGAGGCCTTGAGTCCGTGTCTGGTTCTGTCATTCGCAGTCTGTTGTGTGGCCTGAGGCCAGTGACTTTGCTTCTCTGAACGTTGGTGGTCTCTTCTGCAAAGGTAACGCCCATCTCGCCCTGCTTGTGAGGTCTGGGTAAGAAAAGTGTCCAGTGGGAGCTCATGAGGGAGGGTCAGTGGTTTCTCTCGTTCTGCCCCCTTCATGGCTTCACCTTACCTCGCTGGGGCGGATGAAATTTAAAAAACAGGAAACTGCTGCTAGCATGGTCAGAGTTTTTGGAAATGGCAGTTGGCAAAATCAGTTTTGGATTCCATCTGAAATGGCTTAAAAATTGTGTTGTTGTTTTTTTCAAATTATAAAAACAGTACATGAACAAATACCTGAAAAATACCCAAATGACAGAGGTAAGCAGGGTAACAGGAAAGCCCTCGTTACCTGGAGACCGCACAGCCCTTCCTGGCTGGAGTCTCCGACAGTTCCATGCCAGCCTCCCAGGCCTTTCTCATGCACACAC
This sequence comes from Ia io, assembly GCA_025583905.1. Taxonomy (NCBI): domain Eukaryota; kingdom Metazoa; phylum Chordata; class Mammalia; order Chiroptera; family Vespertilionidae; genus Ia; species Ia io. The sequence goes on along the minus strand of JAJQQW010000002.1, from coordinate 2,697,253 downwards.
ATTCCCTCCCCTCATGAATGCACTTCTGGGACGGGTCCCAGGCCTTTCTCATGCACACACATTCCCTCCCCTCATGAATGCACTTCTGGGATGGGTCCCAGGCCTTTCTCATGCACACACATTCCCTCCCCCCATGAATGCACTTCTGGGATGGGTCCCAGGCCTTTCTCATGCACACACATTCCCTCCCCTCATGAATGCACTTCTGGGACGGGCCCCAGGCCTTTCTCATGCACACACATTCCCTCCCCTCATGAATGCACTTCTGGGATGGGTCCCAGGCCTTTCTCATGCACACACATTCCCTCCCCCCGTGAATGCACTTCTGGGATGGGTCCCAGGCCTTTCTCATGCACACACATTCCCTCCCCTCATGAATGCACTTCTGGGACGGGCCCCAGGCCTTTCTCATGCACACACATTCCCTCCCCCCGTGAATGCACTTCTGCGACGGGTCCCAGGCCTTTCTCATGCACGCACATTCCCTCCCCCCGTGAATGCACTTCTGCGACGGGTCCCAGGCCTTTCTCATGCACGCACATTCCCTCCCCTCATGAATGCACTTCTGGGATGGGCCCCAGGCCTTTCTCATGCACACACATTCCCTCCCCCCGTGAATGCACTTCTGCGACGGGTCCCAGGCCTTTCTCATGCACACACATTCCCTCCCCCCATGAATGCACTTCTGCGACGGGCCCCAGGCCTTTCTCATGCACACACATTCCCTCCCCTCATGAATGCACTTCTGGGACGGGCCCCAGGCCTTTCTCATGCACACACATTCCCTCCCCCCGTGAATGACTTCTGTGATGGGTCCCAGGATGGGGGAGCTGTGCGCAGCCTCCCCGGTGTGGACATGCGAGGCCCTCAGGAAGCTTGTGGACACAACTCGAAGACTGGATACCCTGTGCTTATTCAGAGAGGACTGTGTTCTGACCCCGTTTCTGACTGACCTTGGTGACAGTGTCCACAGTCTGGTGGCCTGTGTGTAACCTGAACCCGGAAGGTGTATTTCATGGGACGCGCTGAATGAAGGCAGCTTCCTGGGCAGACCCAGACAGGTGGCCCTGGCGAGCTTTCACATGCTTCTGCCCTCCCCTGGGCAGTGTGTGTGTTCTCGAGAAAACAGCGGCAGCCAAAGGAAGCTGCCCGGAATGTCCCATCCATCTCGTTCCCAGAGGAAGGCTGCGATTTGAGTCTTGCAGAACCGCTTCCGCACTGCGGGAGCGCCAGGGCCGCCACTTCCTTGGGCCTTCCCCAGGGGTCAGTGGGCACAGGCGTGGCGGCTTGTCTTGTGGGCGCAGAGCTCAGGGTAGGCGCTCCCGAGGAGCCACAATCAGCAAGCGCAGGGGCCGAAACACATTCCCTCCTTCCCTTCCAGGTTCTTTGCTGGCCTAACGATTACATTGACATGACACAGATCAGCAGGAGAAAAACAAATTTAATTTCGTGCATATTGGAGCCCCATAAAAATATGAGACTCAAGTGATCAAAGCGGGAGGTTTTTGTAGCGTTTAGACAAAGAAATGGTAAATTTGTGGCGAGTGGACAAGACAGAGGTGTGTGAGCTTGGGTTAGTAAATGATGAAGCAACAAGGTTTGCTTACACAGCCTCCTTGGCCCTGAATTCCTGTCTCAGGTGATAAGAACGCCTTCCACCTCCTGGTACAGGGAGGGCACCTCCACATGGGACATGACCGTCCTGCTCCCAGGGGGACAAAGGAGGGTTAGAGTGTCCTTCTTGTACCAGCCGTCTCTCAAGTAACTTTAATCCAAAATGCTCGGTATGCCAGAGTGGCCCATTTGGGGGGGGTGGGGCGTATTCTGTTCCCCTTCACAAGGACTGCATAGGACTTACAAGGCTATTTCTAAATTTTCCTTTAAGTTACTTGTCGAAGTTGAACTGAGAGTATTACTTTAAAAAGCACCCTGTCAGCATGTGGAAGCACTTGGGAGGGAGTCTTCTCGGTGGCCTGGAAGCTCCATGGTATGCCCTGACTTATAGGCGAGGGTTCCAGGGCTCCTTGGGCTTATGCCTGTATCCGGTAGTGAACGTGGCCTTGAGGTCGTGAAGGGAAAGCTGGTTTAGGAAACTGAAATCTTAGCTCAGCAGCTTTGAATCAAGGAACTTGACAGTGAGAGGCTCTGAATCAGACTGCTGGGGTTTACATCCCACCCTGCCACATACCAGCTATTAACTAGGGGAAGTCACTTGGACCCTCAGTGTCTGGGGAGAAAAGGGGGGAGATGGGATATGATGCTGATGATACTTGTATTAGTTTCCTGTTGCTGCTCTAACAAATTACCACAAACTTGGTGGTGGCTTAAAACAATACAGATTCATTCTCCTGTAGTTTTCAAGGTCAGAAGTCCAAAATGGGTCTTCCAGATGAAGATGAAGGTGTTGGCTGGGCTGGTCTTTCCAGAAGCTTCAGGAGAGAAGCTGTCTTTCTCCAGCCTTTAGAGGCTGCTGGCATTCCTTGGCTTGTGGCTGCATCATGCGTCTCTGTTTCCATCGGCACATTGCCTTTCCTCTCTGTAGTTACATCTCCGCTTGCTTCCATCTTTTAAGGACAGTTGTGGTATTTTGGGCCGACCCAGATAATCCAGAACACTCTCCCTGGCTCAGGGTCCATTATGTTCATCACATCTGTGAAGTCCTTTCTGCCACATGCGGTAACAGTCACAGGCCCGGAGATGACTACATGGCACATTTGGGGTCCATCGTGCCCTTGTAGTAAAAGTTACGCTGTCATCACAGGGTATAACGTAGAGTTAAAGCTGGGTAAAGGTGCTCAGTTCTGAAATACATGGTGGTAGCTTGCAGGTGACAGCCTGCCAGAAGAGAGAGCAGTGTGCTTGGGCAAGCGTCCCTTAATGCACATGTAGCACGTGCTTGACGCCTCTCATTTAAGTTGAGTGAGCCTGTGGGCTCAGGTGGGTGAGGTGCAAAGTGTGTGTGGCACTAGGCGGTGGGAGGAGGCAGGGAAGGCCGAGAACCCGCGCCTCTGTGAGCTTCTCGGTGTTAGCCCTCTTCCGCCCGCAGAAACTGTCTCCTGAAAGTCACAGTGACCCCAGCCTGGGTCTGCTACTTCCTGGGACAGAGGTTCCCCTGGGTCCCAGGATGGCGCACCTGTGCAGGGCAGTAATTTGAGTGCTGGCCTCTGAGTGCCTCGGGGCAGTGACGGTGTTCATCTTTATTCCTAGGGCCAAGCACCGTAAGTGCAGGAAGGAAGGATGGGAGGGTGGGAGGAAGGGAGAGAGGGAGGGAACATTATTGAATCCACAAGCCCTGAGTGGCTGCAGTGTGCCGTGTTCTTAACAAAGCCTCCAGTTGTGAGAAGGCCACCGAGGTCCCGCTCTCAGAGGTGTTAGGGTCTCTTGAGGGAGGACCGTTAATCAGGTAGCCGTGTAATTACACGTTTTCCTAAGTGCTCTGAGAGCACCCCCGATGCCTGGTCAGAAGCACAGGGCCCTGCTCAGCCGGGCGGGGGTTTCTGTGGGCTTGGTATTTGAGATGAGATCCAAAGGCCAGCCGCCTTCTAGCTTCTGCTCCTTGTGAAGGAAAACCTCGAATCTACAGAAGGGTTCAAAAATGACTTATTGAACACCACATATGTGCCCCTCATCAGATTGTTGACATTTTGCCTTATTCATTTTATTGTGCCTCTTTCTACTTTAAAAAAAATGGAACCTTTGGAAAGTAAATTGCAGATCCCATGGCATCTTACCCCTAAATATGTCAGCTCACAGCTCTTCAGAGTCAAGCCTTCCCCCTGCATAACCGTGAAGCTGTCAGCACACTGAGAAATGCTCCGGAGTCCGCAGTAGCCTCCGGCCGCGGCATGTTCACACCCCTTCCCCAGCTGCCCTTAGTTATTTGTCTCTTAATGGAAAACAGTTTTTTTAATCATTTTTAAACCGACATTTACCTTTTTTGAAAAATTACCATGGGTCAAAGATTCATTTAACACATCCAGGAGATGAGTAAGATGGTAACAGTAATAACAAAGGTATTTGAGAAACTAGGTGTTTATAGGCATAAAAACAAGGAAGAATTGGAATAAGAAAAAAAAAAAAAGAATTGGAATAAGATTGCTAGGCTAGCTTTAAATCAACAAACACACCAGTGGGGATAAGAAAACATGATCTTTGGGGTTTTCTATGGGACATAAACCCACAATAACATGCCACTTCACAGTCCCTGGGCGCACATGCTCCTCGAGAACTAAGCGAGCTGCAGGCAGGATGTCCAACATGCCCAGGTGTGAGCTGGAAGGTCACCAGCCCTCCGCTCTCCTTTTGTCTAACCTCCACATTGTGAATAATTTCTCTTCACGAGGTTTTCTTTAATCTTCCCAGCCAGAATCAACCTCTCCACTTGCATCCCACTGCTTTTGAAAAAGGGCTTTCTTGAAGGATTCCTGTACCAGAGAATCACTCATTGTACGTGTTCAGTGATTTTTCAGGCGTTTATGCAGTTACGCCAACGTCTGCAGGCCAGTGTTAGAGTACTTGCATCTGGAAAATGCTCCCTCGTGCCTGTCTGCAGTGGCTCTCCACTCCCACCTGCAGCTCCAGGCAAACACTAATGTGCTGTATCGCTAGAGACCTGCCTTTTTAAGAAACTCTGTTGTCTGCCTGGCATCTCTGCTGGGCATGTCTGCGGCCCCCCAACCGGCGGTGTGAGGCGAAGCGATCCGTCCTCTCACTCAGTGCCGTTTACCCATCCTCCCGTCGGCGCTGGGTTGTTTTGGTGGTGGCCTGTTATGGATGGTGCTTCTATGGTTACTTGCATGCTAGTCTTTCTGTGGGTGTATATCTTACTTCTCTTGGGTAGGAGGGAGTGTGGCAGGTTCATCTGAACTATACAAGGAAATGCCACTCTTTTCCAAAATGGCTCCAACTGCCAGTGACGTGGGACAATTCCAGTTTCTCCACATATGTGCCACCACCGGTCATTGTCTGTCTGTTAGAGCCTGGTGCACGTCACAGGCTTCATCTGGCTGAAGAGGTTTCTGGTGGTCTGTGATGCTACTTATCCAGCGACCAGCTGGGGTGGCCTGGCACCAGGGCCCCGGGACTGGTGATTTCCATCACAGGAGGGTCTTGTGTCTCTCGGACCCAGTGTGTCCAGTTCTGGGACAGTGGATCCACAGGCGGACCAGAAATAACTTTGAGCCTCCGCAGATTTTAAACAGTTTTTAAAAAATATAAGAGAATATATATTTTTATTGATTTCAGAGAGGAGTGGAGAGGGAGAGAAACATCAGCGATGAGAGAGAATCACTGATCAGCTGCCTCCTGCACAGCCCCTACCGGGGACCTAGCCCGCAACCCAGGCAGTGCCCTGACCAGAATCAAACCGTGACCCTTGGGTCCGTCCGCAGGCCAGCGCTCCACCCACGGAGCCAGGCCGGCTAGGCGTTTTTGAATGGGGTATAATCTCGTCTGACGGGTACAGCTTAAGGCGGCCCTGCTTCTAGCAGCATGTCTGTGTGCTGCCCCGTCTTGGCTGAACTCATCTTGCTCTGAATTTTAAGGGCTCAACACGAGCCGCCTAGGAACGTACGAGACGCGGAATAAAAGTGCTCAGAGCCGCCGCACTGCGCAGTGGCTCGTGTTGGCATTTTCGGTGCAGTTCCCCTTGGCAGTGCACAGCCGCGTCTAAGAAGTCCTAGGAAGCAGCTTCGCCGGGGGTTGGGTGCTGGGTGCTGGGTGCTGGCTGCTTCCCCTTGACAGCGTCCATCCTCCTGCGACGTCTCCGCCGAGGGTGCAGCTGAGGGCGCGGATGTGAGCAGCTAGGCCCGGCTTGGACGGGCTGAGCGTCCCCCTGCACCCGCGTGCCAGGCGCCTGCGGGCTCCGCGCCACCTTCCCCAGCCGGCGGGACCGGGGAGCCCGGGGTCCCCACCAGCCAGGCCTGACGCGCCGAAACGGAGCGCGCGGATCAGCGGCGCCGCATCGGCGCGCGATTGGTCGGCCTGCCGCCCCGCCCGCTGCGCCGGAGCCGCCGCCCGAGGTCCGGCCGAGCCGCTCGCGCTCGGGCATGGAGCCGCCGGCCGCGCGCCCCTGAGCCCCGCGGCGTTCATGGTGAGTGGGCCGGGCCCCGCGCCCCTCCGGGGCCTGCCGCCTGTCCTGGCCTGAGGCTCCGCGTGGGTGCGCCCGCGTGCATGTGCCACATTCATCTGTTCCACCCCTGGGCGGCGCTGCGCCTCCCTCCTCCCTCCGTGCTTTGTGGCTGTGCTTCCGTGTGGTCCCCTAGCAGGCCCGTTTCCCGGGTGTGGTGAGAGACTGCAAGGGAACCAGTGACGTGCCCTGATTCTTACCGCCCCAGGGGGATTGCTTCCTGTTCGCAGATTCAGGTCAGTCACGGCCAGGCGTCCCTTTGAGGCCAGGATGGCCCTGCCTGTGACCCTGGGGAGGCCTCTGTGTGGACATCAGCCTGCACCCTGCTTGCTCTGGGTCGCAGTAAGGTGGTCAGATGGCAACAGCAGCCAGGCTTGTGGCAGCCCACAGATCAGTTTGAGTACATGCCCTCCACCCGTCCACATAGTAACTTTGTGTCCTAGATGGTTAGGAAGGCATATGACCGTTTAAAAAGGTCTCCTGTGGTTTCCCAAAGGCCAGCACTCCCAGTAACTTAGAGAATGCTTTCTGGGGAAAGACTGCGCGGTGAGTAGATAAAAGAATTAAAGTATGAGGAACCCTTGGGGTCCTTCTTAGTGGGAGATCAAGCCTCGGTGGTCACCAGCACCGTCTTGGAAAGCTGAGCATTTGTAAGACTGCACAGGCCACTCTTGCCCACCCAAAATGGCAGAACAAAACAGGGCTCATGTCAGACTCTAAAACAATGCGTCCCCCCCCCCCCCCCCCCCCCCCCATTGCTTGTTACAAATGGCAGAGTGAGATCAGCTGTATGTTCCGGGACTTTACCACAATCTGTTAAGTAACCTGAATGGGAAATACTGTGAAAAGTAATTTTGGCCCAGCGGGTGTGCTTAGTGGTTGGGCATCAACCTGTGAACCAGGAGGTCACGGTTCGATTCCCCGTCAGGGCACATGCCCAGGTTGCAGGCTCGATCCCCAGTACGGGGCATGCAGGAAGCAGCCGATTAATTATTGTCTCTCATCATTGATGTTTCTGTCTCTTCTCTCCTTTCCTTTCTGAAATCAATAAAAATGTCTATGTGTTAAAAGTAATTTTGTAGTAATGCAGTGACAGCAATACTCCTGTCATTGTCTGGACACCTGCTGTGGCTATGTGTCTATGTAATTCATTCTCATTTAATCTTCTCATTTAATAATTGAGGAAACAGGGTGAAGGGATGTGCTCAAGGTCAGGCTGCTGGTGGCGCTGATCCCACTGGGAGGTGATGGTTCAGACCCAGGCCTGCTGCTCCTCCACCCACCCACCCATCCAAGCTCCCCCTGCAGGCTGCCTGGGCCCTCGGCCTGTGCAGAGGTGGTGCTGTGCTGTCATTGGCGTCGGGTCACGTCAGTCTTTTGATGGGTACCGCATGTGGCGACCCGCCATGCTTTATTCCAGACATACCTCCAGAACCCTCCTAATTATTTTAAAAGGCGAATCTTGATACTGGATACAGTTGAGTCAGACTTAAACACAGGTTTTGACTGCTGAGCCTTTCTGCTTCTAGCTAAGGTAGCTTTCCCAGAAGCCAGGGCGCTACTGGCCAGGAGGGCAGCACAATGGGCCATCTTTACAGCACTCCACAGCTCAGCGAGTCGCACTGACGACCCCTCTAGTCATCCTGCCAGAACACGTTCCGTTCATGGTTTGAGAATCTTGATCCTTTGTTCTCTTAAAGCAAATGTTCGTGGAGGTAGGCTTTATTTCTTTTCTTTTTTAACTGGCAAAGTATGCACTTCATACAGGAGCCCCGTGTCCTTGTCCTGCCTTTCACACTGCTCGGCTCACACACGTGCTGCAGACACGCCCTGTGGACCCCACCGTGGGTGCAGTGACAGGCTCACCACGCCCCACAGTGGACTTCCTGGCGCTGCGGCCAGCCCCGCTCTCGCCTGCTCTCCTTGTTCACCAGCTCTAGGTGGCTGGTTGTTGAGCCCTTAAAATTCAGAGCAAAACAGCTTTGACTCAGCTCCGTGCTCCGTTTCAGTGCTCACGCTCCCCGTGGATAAGCCCACTCGCATGCACCTCTAGGCTGCTGCTTGTGCTGTTGGGATTCCTGTCCTTCGTGCCCTGGACCTCCCTGTCCTTTGTCCACTCAGATGGTCCCCTGTATGAGCTGCTTTCCTCTGTTCCCCAGCCATGGACACCCTGTCCTCGGGGCCCCCGCGACACGAGACTTACTCTCTCCTGGCAGTTTCCATTGTCTGCCCTGGATGCCTAGCCTCTGCTGGCGTCTTACTTGCCCCTACTAGAGTGAACCATTGCAGACTGGGCCCTGTGGCCCCTCACAAATGGGGCCCTTTCCGTCTTCCCCTGACGGCTAACTCTGTTCCGCTCCTGGCCCTGTGTGGAGGGAGGCCCTGCTCATTTGCCCCTGCCAACTGCTCCCCCCTCACCTGGCCCCGTTAGCTGCAGCACATTTTGTTTGCTGTTGTCTCATTGGTGTGGGTCTTGTGTTCCCAGCAGGATACTTGATGAGCCACTCAGAGCAGGGACTTGACCTACTATGCTTCTAAATTAGTGGCCTGCAAACCTTTCCGATGTGACACCCTCCACCCCCAACCGTGTTAGACGGTTAGACTCAGCACACGGGTAAAACTGGGTTTAGAATGGAAGCAAACTGGCCTTACTGTGTGCACTCCGATGCTTTTTATTGTTAGATTTAAAAAATGCTGGCGTGACCACTTCAGCTGATTTGCCACTGGACTTTGAAGAGCCCGGCTCTCAATTCCTTCTGAGCAGGACGCTGGAGCCCCTTCCGTCGCTTGAGTGGGCGGTTTGTACTGATGAGCTCGCAGGGCTGCTGACGAGCACCACCAAGAAGGGCATTGTCACTGGTCTAAACCCAGAGACTTCAAAACAGGATCCCAGAAGGGTCCCAAGAAGAGAAGGAACTTGGGAATGATAAGCTGGGCTGAGGCGGGGACTGCCCTGACACTTGCCCGCACTCGTGTGGCGTGTGTCATCTCATCATCACAGGAGTCCTCGCGGCTGCTGTCGTTTTATATGAGGAAACGGACGCTGAGCCGGAAGCAAAGCAAGATGGTTTGCCTGAGGTCAGAGCCAGGGCTGAGAGCGAAGTCCCTTTGCTTCCAAGGCCCTCGCTCTTGCCACATCCCGTGCTGACCCCAACATCATAACCCACAACGGGAAGTTGTTTTTCCAGAGACTTCTTATTTGCCAGTGCCCCCCTCTCCCGCCCCCAGCATACCCACAAGGACCCGTGGAACCCGCTTTGTCGTTGCCGAGGTGGGCCGGCTGGTTTGGAGCAGGAGCAGGAGCTCACTGTTGACCTCTAGGTGGCTGTGGGAGAACTGGGTTTGGAGCAGGACCCGCAGCAACCTCCGGCACCACTCCTGTTGTGAAGTGCTGCTTCCAGTCTGGAAAGGCTGTCCCTGGCATTTCAAATGTGGGCAGGGGGCCAGGCCTCCTCTGCTTTTGTTTGTTCTGATCATGTAGTGCTCTGTGATGGCAACGTGAGCTCTGCCCTGCATGTGCCCTGAGTTCAGCAGTACAGGTGTCCGTCGGTTGCAAAGCTTTTGCAGACCGAGTGAGGACTGCGTCGCCTGGACCCTGCCTGTGAGTGGCTGCAGGAGGTCCGGAGCGTGGCCGTCGCTGAGAAACGTGGCTGCAGAGCCAGAAGGCTCGGCGGCTGATCCCAGCTCCCAGCAGGAGTCATGGCCGCTCCCGGCCTCCACCTCCCGGTGTGACCTGGGAGCATGCAGCGCCTCCCTCAGAGGGCTCACGGGAGGGCAACCAGTGCCTGTGAAGTCCTTGGCGAGCTCCTCAACCTCAGCCGCCATTGCTGCCTCTCAGTAACAGAGCCTCCGAGCTCCGACCTGAGAGACCTGGTTGTGTTGGGCAGGAGGCAAGGCCTTCAGTTCACTTGCTCCTCCTCCCTGGGTGCTGTTCGCAGGGCTCCTTGATTGGGGTCTGGCCCCGGAGCATCTTTCCTGCTGCACACGGTTGTCAGTCCGAGGGGAAGAAGGGTCGTGGCACCCAGCGACCAGGCCAGCACTTCTCTGCGCCAGGGGCTGTGCTCACGGCCTCAGCAGCCTCCCCGGTCCTCAGTCCTGCAGGCCCCGCCCCCCGCTGGCTGGGTCCTTGAGGGCAGGTCCGCTGCCATATCTGTAAAATGGGCTCACACTTGCCAGGGAGCTTGTTACGGACATAAAGCGAGACGACGTGTGACGCACACAAGAGCAAATGGAAACGGGCGTCCAGTTCTGGGACAGCCCACTTCCGGGCTAACTCCTTTGGGCCCGGCGTACAGTTCACTAGACCAGGGTCAGCCGAGCAGCAGCACCTAGTGGGGCATTCGTTACTAACCCTTGTCGAAAGGCGGCATGCCTCCGACTCATTCTCAACACGCAGCTCTGGGTGCGTTTCCTATAAGATCCCAGGTTTTGGCCCCAGACGCCAGGTTTGCAGCTTCCCGGAGCTGGTGCTGTTAGGTGGCAGTGGAGTGCCTGGCACACGTAGGTGCTGGGGTGTTGGACTTGGTGGCCAAGGGCGTCGGTTGTCTCCGATTTTGGTAAGTGGAGGTCATTGTGGTATTTTAATGGGACCACTTTTAGTCAGGGTAGGAAGTGTGAAGGCGTCCAGACTTGTACATGCAGATGTACAGAAACTCGCACCCACCTGCTTTGGGGCGACACCCTCACGTAGCCTGCGCATTTGGGGGAGATCGCTTTCCCTTTGCACTTGAGGAGTCTGTAGGCTTTTCTGGCTGAGAGTAATTGCCGAATAATTTTGCCAGAAGCACCCCTCTTGGCAGCTGTTGTCAATAAAACTCATTTAGCAGTTAATCACTTTCCACTCAGGACACTGCTTCTGTTGTCGAAATGGTGGTTCCAGTCTCAGGCTAAGTGCGCGTTTGGGTGTCCTGCTTTCCCAGCTAGATTGTCCTCTCCTAAGGGAGGGTCCCTAGAGCCTTGTTCCTAACAGGCAGCAGGAGAATAGTGGGGGTTTGTGTTCTTTTTTGTGTGTTTGTTTTTTTTGCGGAGGGCTAAGGCTACACGCACACCACGCACACAGGTTCAGAAGCTGGACTCTGGCGCCAACGTGCCTGGCTCCCCTGAACTCCTCTGGTTGGGTGTGTGGAATGTGGGTCACCAGGTGCGACTGAGCCTTCGTGACCCGGCAGCGTGGGGGCTGCGCTCAGATTCCCAGGGCATGGCAGTTCCCTATGTAGCAGCTTGCAGTGACGGCTTCGTACGATGTTAAAGATTTCGTTTTTTGATGTTTCTGGTTTAAGAAAATGAAAGAGCTTTACTTATGCAAAAGATTTTAACCTGTTCCTCATTTCAGGAAATACTTAAACAGCTAATAAATGTGCATCAAATGCCACGGGGTGGAAGGAAGTGGTTAGAAATTTAGGGTATGGGAGGAGGCCGGAGGTCAGGCGAGTGCTGGAACTGGCCATGGGTCTGCTCGGAGATTTCCAGTGGCCACTGTAATAACCAGTGAAAATCCACAGAGGCGCCGAGGAGACGGGAGACGATGCTCGTGGGCCTCGGGAAGGGGCAGCTGGGGCGAGGTCCGGGGACTTCTTCACCGGTGTGGGCACCCACTCTCCTCGTGCCACTCAGCGGCGCAGAGCTGCAGGCACCCTGCCTTGGCGGCCTTCCTCCTGCTCAGCAAGCAGTGTGTTCAGCACACCACCCGCAGAGTCAGCCTGCAGGACGGCAGACCATCACGCCCTTGCTTTCCCAAGGCGGCGTCCAGTCGGAGCTGGCAGGCCCACGGTAACCCTGGTTTCTTTGTCCCAGGAATATGAAGACCAGGCTGGACGAGCTAGCAGGCCACCCTCCCCAAAGCAGAATGTGAGGAAGAATCTTGACTTCGAGCCGCTCTCCACCACCGCACTCATCCTGGAGGACAGACCAGCGTGAGTCCCAACAAGAGTCTGGGTGTTGGCTTTAGTGGATAGGGACACCTCGCTCATCAGTCACCTTTCCATTAGAAGGGAACTAGGGACACAGAGGGAAGAAGAGTGAGCCATAGCCCTCATTAAAATGCCCACTTCCACCCTGGCCAGCGTGGCTCAGTGGTTAGAGTGTCGGACCGTGCGCCAAAGGGTGTCACAGGTTTGGTTCCTGGTCAAGGGCACACGCCAGGGTTGCAGGTTCCATCCCCGACCGTGTAGAGCATGTGTGGGAGGCAACCAATCGATGTGTCTCTCACATTGATGTTTCTTTCTCTCTCTCTTTTTCCCCCCCATCTCCCTTCCCCCCCTTCCATTCGTTCTAAAAAAAGGCAATGGAAAAAATATCCTCAGGTGAGGATGAGCAACAACAAAAAATGCCGAGTTCCTCTTCATTTCCTGTGTTATTAACGTGTGTCCTAGGGATAGTAAGTGGCTAGTTTGGAAAGCTGTCCTCTAACTTACAAGCGTGCCTAGGACTTTCCTTTCAGGTGGTGTTTTCCTTTAACTTGCATTTACGAGTACGTAAGTAGCGATGGTAAATTGTAGGCTGGCTGTCACCGCACGAGAACACCAGCAGTGTCCTGGAAGTGGCGTCTGGGGCAGCCGGTCCTGCGGAGCGTTGCCTGGACCAGTGCTGGGTCGTTCGGGACCCGTGGGAGCTGCTGGCCCCAGCACCCCTCCTCTGGTGGCCATCTGTTTGATGGACTGTCCATTTCTGAAGGAGAACGTGCATTTTTTCAAATAGGATTCGTAGTTGCTCAGAACTGTGGTAGACATTTGTATACACGCCGATGAGCCACATAGCCAGTGTGAAACTTGCACACTTACAAACCGGCCAGAAAATGTGTACACACATGTACACACAGTATGTTGTTAGGGTCCCTCCTCCACGGACAAGGGTCGACGGTTATTAGTGTATTGTGGTCAGATCAAAGTTTCTTTGAACTAAAGTGAAAAACCCTGAAAGGTTAAGTGTTTATCTCTTGGAATAATGGCTAATTGCTACCTTCTTCTTTCTACTAATCTTTATACTTAAGATTTTTTACCATGAGCTCATTTTACTTGTGTAAGAAAATATTTTTAGTTTATGAAAGAGCTGTGTCTTTGTCATCTTAACGTGTTTAGTTTTGTTTTTTGAGCTTTTTAAAAAAATTTTTTTTTTACTAGTAATGCTTCAAGTTTTGTTTCTCAAAGAATTTTATTTGATACTAGAGGCCTGATGCATGAAATTCGTGCAAAGGGCTCGGCCCTCTTGGCTCCAGCTGCCTCACGGCCCCACCCACTGGTCTTTCTGGAAGGTTATTCCAGAAGGTCGTTCCGCCATCAGGTCTAATTAGCATATTAGCTCTTTGTCATATAGGATTCATAATGGTGGAAAATCATTTACTTTCTATCAAGAAATCTCCCGGCGAAGCCAGCTGAAGAAGCTCAGAAGCACAGGCAGCAGTATGAAGAAATGGTGGTCCAGGCCAAAAAGCGAGGTAAGGGGCCCCACATGTTCAGGTGCGTAAGGCAGCACAGGACTCTCTGTGTGGATATTTCCTTCTTCCTGTCTGGGGCCCTTGAACCTGAACTGTGGTGAAGGCTTTAGTATTTTGAAATTTATAATTTTCCACAAAAGTGTGTGCTTCTACTCATGTCATTCCTGCTAGCTTTACTCAAGGTGTTAGCACTTTGAGTTTACACCAGGAGAGAGACTGTCTAGGGTGAGAGTATGGACTGGGGAAAGTCTCGCCAGCAGTGAGGGCCAAAGCTCGCTCTCTCTCTGGGCTCAGTTTCCTTTTTTATTTATTTTAAATATATTTTTATTGATTTCAGAGAGGAAGGCAGCGGGGGAGAGAGAGAGAGAAACATCAGTGATGAGAGGGAATCATCAATAGGCTGCCTCTTGCACGCCCCCCAATGTGGGTCGAGCCCACAACCCGGGCATGTGCCCTGACCGGGAATCGAACCCTAACCTCCTGGCTCAACCATGGAGCCATGCTGGCCGGGCGAGTTTCCTTTTTGACAAGATGGGATAGGATTTGGTAAAATGCCTTGCAACATCCTACGACTCGAGGATGTTTACAAATATATATGTGATTAACATAATGTGGTCTGTATATACAACGGCCTATTACTCAGCCTTAAAAAGTAAGGAAGTTCTGGAACATGCCTAAACACAGGTGAACCTTGAGGATTCATGCTTAGTGGAATAAGCCAGTCAAGAAGCCAACACTGTGATTCCACTTCTGTGGGATCCTCAGAGTAGGCAGAATCATAGAGACGGAAGAATGGTGATTGCCAGGGACTGGGCGGGTGGGGGGAATGCGGAGGAGTTAGAGATTAATTGGTGCCGAGTTTCAGTTTGGGAAGCTGAGAACATTCTGGAGATGATGTTGGTGATGGCTGGGTAATGATGTGAATGTGCTTAATGCCACTAATTGTATACTTAATATCGTTAACACAGTAAATTTTATGTTTTGTGCATTTTACTACAATAAAAAACACAAAAAGGAATATGTAAATTAAATGCACGTTGCTTCCCAGAGCTGCTATTGTACAGAGAGTCCTGCTCGGGCTCCAGGTTGTGGTGGGAAGGGCCTGGGCGGGAGCTCACGGGCGCCTCTGGGGGCTGCAGCGTGCTGTCTTTTGATTGAGGTGGAAGTTTCCTGAGTTGGCCTACTTTGTGAGAATTGATCGAGTTTTACTCGTGTGCTTTCCTGTATGTGTGTTATACCTTTAAAGCGGACTAGAAGACGGTGACACCGTACCTCTGAGCTGCCCACGGTGGGACAGGGTGGGTCGCACGGCCTCCGTCAGTGCCGTTCTGGGGTCTTTGCTGCGACTGAGAAAAGTCACCACCTGACATGGTGGCTGCCAGTTAGCGGAGCTTTTCCTCTTCTCCATTGTGATTCCCAGAGCTGAAGGAAGCCCAGCGGAGGAAGAAGCAGCTGGAAGAAAGATGCCGGCAGGAAGAAAGCATCGGGAATGCTGTCCTGACGTGGAATAATGAGATTTTGCCTAACTGGGAAACCATGTAAGCTGGGACGGGGGCGCCTCGAGCTGTCTCATTTCCGTCTGGGGCCTAGGGAGGGCGGCACTCCTGTCGGTCAGAGCACTGCCTTTGGTGGAAGGACGCAGCGTCTCCCTTCCCCGCCGAGCTCAGGCCTGTTGTCCCTCATCTGATCCAGTGACAGTCCCCCTGTCCTCCTTCCAGAGGGACCAGCAGCCAGAGGGGCCTCTAAAGCCCAGGTCTGGGTCATTTCCCCACTTGAGATTCAGTGACGTTGACCTCCTCCCTTTCTCGGTAGCTCACCTTTGACCTCTCCTGCACTTGGGTGGAGCTCTCTCATCGGGAGCCTCGGGGCCTTTGCGGGTCCATTCCCTCTGCCTGGCGTGCTCTTGCCCTGTAACTCCCTCCAGCTCGCTGTTGTACGCAGCCCAGTCTTCCGTGGGGAAGCCCTTCCTGGCCAGGGGCTGGAGGAGACGCCCCTGGATGCACTGCTGTCGTCCTCTGTCTGAGGGTAGGGACTTGCTCTTCTCTGATGACAGCCCCGTGGCAGTGTGGCAGCTGCTGTCATCTTTACGTCTGTGGGAGAGCTGCCGACAGTTCTTCCTGTGGTCCAGGGTGGGGAGGGGCTCCCCTCATCACGAGGAGTTGCAGGAAGCTTGGGTGCCAGTTTCTCTTCTCCTGTCGCTTTCAGCCTGCGCCCTATGTCGGGATGTGGGGGACTCACTCCTGGCACTTACCTGAGTGTCACTCTGTCTCATTGGGGGTCAGACGGCCGGTGCGGATGTGCCCTAGGAGAACCAGCGTTTCCCAGAGCCTGCTTTTCCAGGCGGGGCCTTTACGAGGAATCGAACCCTGACCTCTTGGCTGGGCAGTCAGGAAACACTTTTTTCTCAAATGGGACCCGGTGACAGAGTGAGGTCCTCAGGACCCTGGAGCTGTCTCCCTCGGTGGCTGAGGACCCTCCCTGGTCCATCCCGCACTGACGGTGTGTGATGTGGTCCAGAGGCCCGCACTCGGCACTGCCTGGGACGCAGCCGCTAGGGGCCAGGCATGGGGCCGGGTGTCACTGCATCGTCCCACTGATCTCCACGGCAGCCCTTCACGGGGCTTCCCTCATGCGGCGCTGGAGAGAAGGCATTTGCTCGGGGTTGCACAGGGAAGCATGGAGTTGGGGTGCAGACCTATTGTGCAGCCGCGGCCCGTGCCCTCCCGCTGGGCTGCGTTGAGGAGCACCAGGGGAGCCACTGAGAAGAGGGCCTCAGTGCCCAAGCAGTGGAGAGCGTGCTGAGTTAGCAGAGGGCTCTGCCATTGGAGCTTGGCAGCTGTCCCCCGTGTGCCACCTGCCCTGCACCTGCAGCTCCGCAGCAGTCCTGCCCCCCACCCCCCCCCCCCGCCCACCCCCCGCCCAGCTATCGGCCGTCCCTGCAGATTCAGCTCAGGGTAGTGCCGAGCCCTCTGGTTGGTGCTGCCGCTCCCCGCGTGCAGTGCCCTGGGCATACCTGCCACAGCATTGCCCAGTGGAGAGCGGCACTGACCTCCTGGTCTCTGTGGGCACCGCACCTCAGCCCCTGAGGCAGGGCTGTGGCATACCTGTGTATCCCGTCTTGTGGTTTGCGGGAGGCACACAGTGGCAGATGTTTCTTCATGGAGAACAGCCACATAAACTGGTCTTCCTCTCTGTCCAGGTGGTGCTCTAGGAAAGTCCGGGACCTATGGTGGCAGGGGATCCCTCCCAGTGTGAGAGGCAAAGTCTGGAGCTTAGCCATTGGCAACGAGTTAAACATCACCCACGGTGAGTGCCTGCACTTGTAGGCTCGCGGAATTGCCCCCTGACCGCCCCCGCCAGGTCCTGTGGCTTCTCCTGTCCCTCTGCCCTGCTGTCGGGAGAAAGGACACCATTGCCGCGGAGCCGTGAGGGCCAGGTGACTGTCCTCCAGGAGGCTTCACCACCTCAGAGCCGGCCTGCTCGCAGCGTGCGGCGGGGCACGTGGTTTGGCTGTGAGGTGCGGTTGCCTCTGGGTCCTGCTGTTTTGGTGGCATCTTTCCCAGGCAGCGGGTATGTGGGCACCTCTAGAGGGCCAGCATGCTGAACCCAACGGAGTGCTTGCGGCTCTAGAGGCCTCAGAGTAGAGGGGCGGGGAGACCCGGACTCGCCTTTCCTCGGGCGGGCTGGCCGTCGTGCCGTGTGCGTTCGCTCAGTGTGCGTGTGCCTCTCCTCCGCCTGCACTCCCTGCGCTCCCTCCACTCCGTGCCCAGCACTGTGCGCCCTGGGAGACAGGCCAGGGGCTCGCAGACTCGCAGTTCAGCGCCGAATAACTGGTACTTGTTCCTACTTCCTCCCTGTCCCCTCATCTCCTTCGTGTTATATGTACCAGTGAATGCCCGTGGGGTTGCTGGTAGCGATGGAAGGCCTTTGAGTTCAGGGCGGATTGGTTTGTGTCTGCTCTGTGCACCTGGGCTCCTGTTACTATTGTTCTTACCTTGGGAGACGTCATCTGCCCGCGGTTGCAGCCTGAGTAACGCCAGCTGAGCGGCGGGGGCGGGGTGGGGGGGGTCACTGGCATCGGTTGGAGGTGACCTCCTCAAAGCTCCATCTTTGGCTAATCCGTACCTGCCACAAGTTGACCATCTTACGCCAAAGAGCTCACAGATGGTACAAGTGATGGACCCACAAACCAGACAGCCGTGCGTGGGTGGCCGTACAGCAGAAGTAAACACCCCGCACTGCGGCGTGTGTGGGTCTGTCTTTGTAAATGGTGGCTGGTGTCTTTAACAGTAGACCTTCAGTGTGTAGTTGACCTTGAGGCAGTGGTGTGTCCCTGCGTTTCTGAGGAGCCGTGCGCATGTGCCCACGCTCACCCGAGGCCTCTCTCGCAGAGCTCTTCCACATCTGCCTCGCCCGAGCCAAGGAGAGGTGGCGGTGCTTCAGCGCGGGCGGCCCCGACGTGGACAGCGAAGGTACGTGGGGCGCGGGCTGGCGGCGGCTCGGTCAGCGGGGCGCTGCTCCACCCGACAAAGAGAGGTCGCTTCTCCGAGGGGGTGCGTGGTGCGAGCTTACAAACAGCTGCCTGGAAAAGGGCCGTGTTGTTTTTAAATCCTCACCCCAGGATACGTTTTCCTTGATTTTTAGAGAGAGAGAGAGAGAGAGAGATTGGTTGCTTCCCATACATGCCCCAACGGGGGATTGAACCCGAAACTTTTTGGTGTGTGCATAACGCTCCAACCACCCGAGCCGCAGGGCCGGGGCTGGAAAAGGGATTTTTCGGAGCAAATAAGGTAAAGAAGAAACTCTCATAAGAAAGAAAACGCTCCCGGTCCAGAGAGGCGGTAACCCCGCGCTTCCCTCGTTCCCATTCACGAGGCGGCAGCCTGGAACCCGGGCAGCACGCGAGCTGCTTGAAGACGGAGCACTCCGCGTTCGCTGGGTCACACTTAGCATCTCCCCCGCACAGAATGACGCTTCTGTCGGTTCTGTGGTACCTCTCTTACTGACCTTTTATACCATCTAGGTGATATTAAAAAGAACAGAAACCACGTTATCCCTGAATATTGGTTAGAAATGCCACACCCGTGGATTCTGGGTTACACCAGGGCCGTGCTAGGTCACACCGCGATTCCCGGTGCTCTCTGAGCCTGGATGAGTTTGTTCTCGTCGCTTCCCCTGATTGCTGATGGAAGGCGGTGTCACGTGAGGCTTACCTCAGACTCGGGAAGATACCGATGGCGGTCTGGCATTAGCCGGTGCTGTTGGTATTTGCTCTGCATCCTGGCAGCCGAGCTGTAACCAGGTCCCGGGACGTCTGAAGCACGTTCCCTTGTCACTCCTGTAAGACTCGGAGCCTCTGAGGCCCCGCACGCTGCCCGAGAGGGGTTGTGACTCTTGGTCTTTCGGTAGATGCCGGGTTCTCAGCAGCCGACAGAGAAGCCAGTCTGGAGCTGATTAAACTGGACATTTCTAGAACATTCCCTAACCTCTGCATTTTCCAGCAGGTAGGTGGTGGTGATTTGTTGCTTTCAAGCATATTTGTCTGAAATTCACAGATGCCAATCTGCATACGTTGTAATCAAGTTGAAAAGTACTTCGGTTTTTGGGTGGAGGGGCCGCCAGAGAGGGATAGCAGGGGGAGGGGGGGTCTCATGTTAATACAGGCATCTCTCCCGACCCCTCCACCTCTGGCCAGTCACCTCACGGCCTCCAGACTAGCCCTGCCATGCCATCTGACTCTCTCACGCCCATGCTTCTAGCACAGACCTCACAGCACCAGGATGCCAGGAAAGGTTTCAGTTAGAACAAGTCAGTTCAGGGACCGCCACCGGAATGCTGCAGGAGATGTGGACGTGTGACACTTGGGCTCTGCAAACATGCGGGTGTCCCAGGCACTCTGACTGTGCAGAGGCGCGAGGTCACTCCCTGGCGGGGCAGCGTGGGGAGGGTCAGGGATGCGGGTCGGGGTCGGTGTCCCTGGGGAGCGGCTCTTAGACTGTGCTGGACTAGGTGTGAATGTCAGCCCGCCGGAGAGCGGAGAGACGCTCGGCAGAAGGACTGGATGGAGCCTCGGACACTGACGGGCCAGGACGCCGGCTCCTCCGGGAGAGAGAACCTCGCTGGAGGGCAGACAGCGGCAGTGCAGTTCCGGCTGTGGCCCTCCTTACTGCCTGGCTGCTCTTGGCGCTGGAGCCGGCTGACCTGTCCCTGCTGAGGAGAGTGGAGGGCAGCGCTGCGGCTGGAGGGCGGTCAGGCACCGGACCCGGTCCTGAGGGGCTGAGGTCCGCCTTTCCCACACCCGGCCCAGACGTGCTCCGTGGAGCACCGAGCTTCATGGGCTTTGGGAGTCGGGGGGATTGTCTTGGTGCAGAAAGAGGAGGAGGGGCAGCTTAGGAGTCCCTTTTGGGTGGGATTGGGGCCAGATGGCTTTCTCCTTCCCTCTGGGTTCCCGTGGGTGTGTCTCCCTCAGGCTGTGGTTTCTGAAGTTCTAGATTTCATCCACGGGCAGTATGAAAGCAGCAAAGGGTGGGTGGAGAGTGGGGCACCAGCAAGGCGTCCAGAGCTAGTTGGGGCGTTTAAATAGGGGCCTGTCAGAGACTACACCACCTTGTCAGCGAAGAGGGGACATTAGCGCCCCGTGAGAAGGACATAATCACGCTGGTGGGAATCTGTTGAGTTGAAAACACGCAGCCCTGAGAAGATTCAGTGCAGCACTCGTGTGCTCCTCATTTGGCCTTGGGCCACATGGGACCTGATGCCGCTGAGGTCGCTGGGCCACAGGTCGGCATTCGGTGCTGCCGCTGAGGCCCCTCCCTGTGCCCCTCCTTCTGCCCTCTCGTCCTGGATGGCTTCTTTTTTCCTCCCGTTGCTGTGTTCTCTTTGCCCCTCTGGTTCTGGAAGTGTCTCTTCTATTTATGCCAGAATGTGACGGTTTGGGCCATGACGTTCTTTTGTAAGCGACGGGTAGTCACCTATGGAGTGACTTCCTAGTCATGCACCATGTACACTTTTTTTAAATCTTCATCTGAGTATATTTTTTCCATTGAAAGAGAGTGGAAGGGAGGGGGAGAGAGAGAGAGAGAAACATCAGTGTGAGAGAGACACATGGATTGGTTGCCTCTTGCATGCACTTTGACCAGGGCTGGGGAGCTAATCTGGGACCCTTTGGTGCACAGGCTGATGCTCTAACCTCTGAGCCACACTGGCCAGGGCCCATGTCCACTTTCCATTCCTCATGTTAACCAGGCACGTGGACGGTGTGGACAGTAAGTATGTGCTGTGGACCGAGCCAGCCCCTTCACAGCTCAGACACGGGGACAGCAGTGTGAGGCCCCTGCTTGCTTCTGTGCTCAGCAGGAGGAGATAAACCGCAACACCTCAATGCTGAGGAGTCACAGGAACGCATGGAGAGCTGGGAGGATGTGTGGGTTAAAATGGAGGCTGTTAGGACTTAGGATTGAGAGTGTATTTTCTAGACCTACCATATCAGGAAGCGTAGAAGAAACAAAGGCCGTGATGGGCGGGGAGGGGTCAGGATGAGGGGCATGGCTGGGAGCAGGCGAGACAACAGTCACTGCCCTGCCTGGTTGACCCTGGCACCTGGTTGCCCTCGAACTCGGAAGGGGATGTGGCTATACAGCAGGAGCCAAGTGAGGGGTGTTTTTCTGGCGCGGTGCTCAGGCCTGACCCACCAGCTTTCTCAGAGCAGCTTGGTAGACGAACTGGCTGCAGACTGGCTTCTAACTGGGTTGGTAGCTCCTTTGTGAAGTGACGTAATTCACGCAGAGCTGCTGGCCTGTGCTTGGCCACGGCTCCCCTCGGCACTCCGCGGGGGCGGGGGTGGCGCCCCGAGGCTGTCCTGGGCACTAACCCGACTGCATGTGTCCTTTGGTGTGTTGATCCTTCCAGGGTGGCCCGTATCATGACATGTTGCACAGTGTTTTGGGCGCTTATACTTGTTACCGACCGGATGTGGGCTATGTAAGTGAACTTTCAATATTTTATCATGTCTTACATTTTAAAAAGGAAGTCAGAATAATGCCAATAATGCCGGGACATCTTAGCTGCGGAGGGCGAGGCGAATGCCCTTGTTTCTGTTGGGCATGGAAAGTCTCATGGCAGCGAGCTGCCTGCTTCTCCTGAGGGGACCGGGCGGACACAGCTGCCCTGTGGCTTCGTCACATTGCCATTCGATTAGATTTTCGTTGTTCGCGTGTGGTTTTTTAGCATTAAATGAAGACAAGCCTTTAGCAGTAACCATTTTAAAACTGTGCTGCTGTGTATGTGGCTTAGCCGAGGCCTGTGCATGGTGCCAGGTGTAGCGTGTTACGATATAGACGCACATCTCTACGCACGAGGCAGCTGAGTCTAGGGGCGGTGTCCCAGGTGGCCGATGCAGAGGGAGGTGTTCCACGGGGCCGTGGGGGCGGGGTGAGAGCAGACAGGAGGCTGATGTGGCCGCGCAGGGCTTCCTGGTGAGAGCAGATCTGATGGAGGCTGTCACAGCTTTGGGGGAGGCCGTGGGTGGGTGGCCTCCTCCTCGTGACATGAGAGCCGTCCTGCTGTGCAGGCCGCGGCGCATTTAACCCCCTCCTTCCCGCAGGTGCAGGGCATGTCCTTCATAGCCGCAGTGCTGATCCTGAACTTAGACACTGCGGATGCCTTCATCGCGTTTTCCAATCTTTTGAATAAACCCTGTCAAATGGCGTTTTTCCGAGTGGACCATGGCCTTGTGAGTATCCCCTGTGCCCAGCAAGAACCGCCCAGTCAGCCGTCTTTTCAGTGGAAAAGAACACACCCCCCCCACACACACACCCCACAAAGAAGGAGTCGGAGAAAGCACTGTGGAAGTGGGAGGGACTTGGAGCATTGCGTTGGATTTTAAAAACACGTAGCTAATAGCCATATGTATGACTTTCTCAAGACAGCTGTTCAGAAAGCGTTTCTGAAAATACGCTCTCCGCACCAGGGAGGGGCAGCCCCTGCACAAACACGCCCGCTTTGTGGCGCAGTCTCCTCGTGGGGTCTGCGCGTGGACGTGGCGGAGCTGAGCCATCTTGCTGCTCTGTGACGTCGGGGCGCTCCATGCGGGGCGCTCACACAGACAGGAGGGTGTGTAAGGGCGCTCCTGCGTGGACGGAGGCAGCAGTGCGTCAGGGCGCGGCTGGCAGTGCAGGTTTCATGGACTGAGCTGAATCCGTGCCACGCATTATGCACACAGACGGCTGCGGGGGCCTCCGAGGCCCCTCACAGGCTCCCGGATGTGGGTCCTCTGCGTGGCCCGATGGGGAGGGGAGGCTCCCATTCAGGGAGCACAGCCGTGAGGGAGGAGCCCAGGTGCCCCGTCCTGCCTCCTCAGCCCTGTTCTTTCTGGAGGCCAGCTGATGGCGCCCACCTGACAGGCCCATCGGCATTTACGTTAGTAAACGTGCTGGTATTGACGTGCTGGTAGCTGCTGATAGTTACCACCAGTACTGCCAGACCACTGATCCGAGAGGTTAGGTCAGCCAGGCATAGTCCCTCTTTAAATCTTAAAGCCTCCTGAGTAGTTCCTGTTCAAGACAGGGCAAAAGAAAAAGTATTTAAAAACTGTTGCTAAGTGGGTGGCTGTTAAGGGAAGTATAAACTGGCAGAATTCTTCTGGAAGAAACTTGGTATTAAGTATCAATAGCAGTAAATGGTGTTGGTATGTAATTCTGCTTGTAAGAATCTAAGGAAGTCCAAGCGGGGACCAAGCATTAAGCACAAAGATGGTTGTCACACAAGTATTTATCATTATTCAATAATAATTTAAGATTACATTTCGTTGTGGAAGTGGAGACCTTTAAAAATGGGGTTTAGGGGGATACAGTAGGGTTCGTTGCAATCTGGTGAGAGACCCAGTGCAGTATCAGTGTTTGCGCAGAATCGTGCTATAAAGAAGTATTCAGGGTGAAGGGATACTGTTTTCAAAAGCATGTGGAGGGGAGCATCTGCCTAGTGGCTCCCATGTGTAACTGCGGAAGGACCACGGTTCATAGAGATGGTGGCGATCTCGATGGCTTCTGCTCCGAGGTTTCCTCCCGTGGCACTGAGGGCCTGCTTTCAGTCGGGAAGAGCTTCTCCTGTAGAGTAGAATGATTACATCGCAAAAGCTCCTAATTTTGAAGATAAGACCCCATTTTTCTCTTTGGCAACATATGGTAAAAACTGTACTGAAGAACTTTAGCCTAATGACTAAGGAAGAACCAGAGAAGCATAATGCTGACCGGACCTTCATTTGCAGCAGGGCCTCTCAGTAGCAGCGCTGTTGACCTTGGGGCCGGACGCTGTGGTGGGGCTGTCCTGGGCTTTGAACGGCATCTCTGGCCTCTACCCGCGGAGTGCCAGCAGCACCTCCCCCTAGCTGTAACAACCAGAAACGGCCTCAGACATAGCCAGATGTCCCCGGGAGGAGAGTACCCCGTGGGGAACTCTGGTTTACAGTACACTCATTCATGAAGGCGAGCAGGCAGCGTCCGAAAGCCACCTGCCCACATGCCTCCCCGTAGTACACGGAGCAGCCTGCCCGCCCTCCGCTGGTGCCGCTCCCCGTCCAGCAGCAGCTGCAGTTCCACGCGGCTCCCTGCGCACTGCATCCCACAGGCCCCGCAGGCAGCCAGAAGCCGGTGCTGGGGAAGGGCTGGCTGTGCCCGCTGCTCCTCCCCGAGTGTTTCCTCCCGCACTGCCTGCCGGAGCCGGAGCCGGAGCGGTGCTGCCGGGCCTGGGATCTCTGTCGCCTTCCCTGGCGATGCTGAGGGCTGGGAGCATGGTGTGCATGTGTCAGATCATTCAGCCACGAATTCCTTCCCGGTTTTAGAGGAGTGAGCCTGAAAGGCTCCGCCTTGGCAGAGGGACAGACACGGGTCAGGTCCCGGCCACACACTCATGTGCCCGTTTCTTCTCTGCACATCGGAGGAGGAATAAGGTGTAGCTCGTGGGGTTATGTGAAGATGCGCGGAGTGCTCACAGGCGAACTCGAGATCTCGGTTCAGTTCCCGACACCACAGCAAAGCGGCATCTCCGCAGAGCAGGCCTGGGTTTCTGCTTTCCCGGGCATGCCGTCGGTCTGTGCAGAGCGCTGTGTCTGAGACAGCGGGCACGCCTTCGTTAAAGGCTGCGTTAGTGCCGAAAGTTGCTCACCAGCATCGGAGCCCGTCGGGTAGACTTGCTGGACGCAGGGGACGCAGCAGTGCCTGTGGTGCGGTGGGACGGGCGCGGTGGGACGGGCGCGGTGGGACGGGCGGGTGGGACGGGCGCGGGTGGGACGGGTGCAGTGGGACGGGATGTGCTGCTAGAATGGCCTGTGTGCTCCTTGCCTTTACCCGTCAGAACGTGTCACTGGCAGTTAACACGAGGAGGTGACTGTTGGATTCCAACGGTGTGAGCATGTTGGCTTGTTTTGTAGGTTGGAAATGTGTGCTGATAATTAGTTTACTGGTGTATTTCACATTATCTCTCCAGATGTTGACTTATTTTGCTGCATTTGAGGTATTCTTTGAAGAAAATTTGCCGAAATTATTTACTCATTTCAAGAAAAACAGCTTAACTCCAGACATCTACCTAATTGATTGGTGAGTGTGCATTTTCGTGTTCACCCCTCCCGCCCCATGTTCCACTGTCCTCACGGCCACCTCCCTTTCGGCTCAGTTGCCCACGCCGCTGCCTGTTCCCCAGCTCCAGCCCCCAGGCATCCGCTGGCACCATCGCTCTTTCTTGTTTCTATCTGTGACCCTACCTGGGCCCTCTGAGCTCCTTCAGGGAGAAGTGGTGTCTTGGACCTGTTTGCTTTCAAAGCGCCATTTATCCATCATTAAGCGCGACACCACTGAGCGCCAGGTCTGGCTGTGCCAGGCTCTGCTGGGATCTAGACAGCGGTGGTGAGCAGGACAGGCAGTGCCTGTCAGAGCCTTGCCTAGAGGGAGACATGCCTGTGGATGGCTGTACTGCACGTTAAGTATCTCTGCAGCAGGGGGAGGACAGCGATCCTGGACCCAGGCTTAAGGGTCAGAGTGCACAGGGACAGCAAACATGAGCCCCAGCCGAGGCCTGATAGGAGCCTGATGGTCCAGCAGGTGCCTGGCGACGCTGGGGCCTAGGGAAGGGGGGGGAGGGTGGCAGGTGAGAGGTCAGGAAGCCAGGTCCCAGTGCGTGTGGGAGTCACGCGGAGGCGCTTGGGCAGCATTGCAGGGGCCAAGGGAGTGTGGAAGGCTTTTGATTGGGCGAAGACGAAGGTGGGTTATCTCCAGAAGTGAGCGTTAGGTTACGTGGGAGATAGGGAGCCTGGAGGCAGAGGCAGATGAAGGAAAAAGACCAGGGTTTGAGCCGAGGCTGGAAAGTGGGTGGGGAGAGGGGAGTGGGGAGGGGAAGCGGTGGTGCCCGAGTGTTTTGCGGGAATGCGAGAGATGGCCAAGAACTGTCGCCTGCTCCCCCGGCCCAGCGCTGAGGGGCTCGCAGCGCCACCAGCTGAGACCAGAGCACCGGGACCCGGTTTGCTTCACACATGAGAAATGGGAGGCTCAGCGCCCCGGTCTGGCTGCGTTTTCCGTTAGGAAAGTCCCCTGCAGGGTCTGTCCAGGTTCTCTTGACTTCTGGCCACCCCGCTGCTGCCAGCTGCTCTGACCAGGCCCGCTCTCAGTGGCGCCTGGGACCTGCGTCCCCGACACGCGCCTCCCCGCACCGCGGTGGCCTCCTCTGGACAGCCCTCGCTGGTTCCCCGCCCTGGAGAGAAGGCCGGCCGCCCGCCCGCACAGCCCGGTCTCAGCTTCTCCGCGTGCTCTCCCCTTGGCTGCTTGCGGCTTCTGCCTGGCTCTTCCTGGGATTTGCCAGGTCTGCTGCCTCGGAGCTCGGGAACCTGGATGCTTTCCAGACCCTTCTCTTGGCTCCTGGCTTCCTCTTCGGGGCTTTATGCAAACGTCACTTGTCAGCGACGCGTTCTTCCCTGACCATCCTGTTAACAGGTGTGTGTGTGTGCACGCTCTCACACACATAACATCGGACTGGCCGTCCCTGCCTCCCCGCTGCTTGCAGTTAAACCCACACACCCTCCAGCGGGGGGCGGGGGGCGGAACGTGTTTGCTCCATGCTACCGTGCACCCTCACCACCAAGGCACAGTGACTGGCAGGAGCAGTCTTCAGCCAGCCTGGCGACGGGCTGGCCGCCTCCGCGGGCGGGCTCAGAGCTCAGGCGTTAGCCCGCGGACAACGGTACCGCCTGGGTGAGGACTAAGCAGGGCGCAGGCTCTGCCCACGGCTTTCTTGATCGTTCGCATGTTGGCTTCATTCTGTCAAGTTCAGAATATCTAAGTTGTTAATGGAGGCCGCATCTGAACTCAAGAATGTGCTGTTGAAGAAATTTCTTCTGTTGTCACTTTCTCCCTCTTCTTATCACTACCCTGTGTTCTGATCACTTTTCACTCGAGACTACTTTTAAGACGTGAGGGCTTGATCTCGGTGAGTGGGCGGGCTGGAAGAGGTATAACTGTGGATTGGGTCATTTCTATTTCATTTTTGAAAAACAAGCATGTGCTCCAGGTGGAATTGAGAATGCCCCCCAGATAGGCTGGAAACAGGGCCCTCTCAGCGGCCTTTGGTGCGCAGGCTGACGCCCGGCCCACCGAGCCGCCCTGGCCAGGGTGTGGTGATCACAGTTCTTTAAGGGAAGTCATACTCATATTTCATTTCTTCATCTGGGGGTTTGCATCGTTAAGATGAGAATTTGTAATCTGCGGTCAAATTTATTTGGAAAAAGTTCTTTGTTCCTTTGCTGACCCCTACAGGGAGGAAAGCATACAGTCCTCTTCCCATGCATGTGGACACAGAATGGTGTGTTTCTTTGTGCTGTTCTCATCCCCGCACCAGACTCTGCTCTCTCTGCCTTAGGAACCTCATGTCCCGCGCCTGCCAGCAGCGTAGCTCACAGTAGTGCTGGTTAAATACTGGTTGCATGTGGAGGTAACAGTAGCCGTGATGAGGAATTGTACTGTGTTTGAGATTCCGTGTGCAAGCCGGTCCTGCTGTGTCCTCCCATTTGCACATTGGCCTTCGGGATGAGCCCAGGCCTCGTGCCCTGCACCCCGGCCCCATGTTTGTTTCTAAGGATGGCAGTCAGACTGGGGAGCCGCCCCCTGTTTATATCGAAGGATGGCAGTCAGACTGGGGAGCCGCCCCCTGTTTGTATCGAAGGATGGCAGTCAGACTGGGGAGCCGCCCCCTGTTTGTATCGAAGGATGGCAGTCAGTCTGGGGAGCCGCCCCCTGTTTGTATCGAAGGATGGCAGTCAGACTGGGGAGCCGCCCCCTGTTTATATCGAAGGATGGCAGTCAGACTGGGGGTTTATATCGAAGGATGGCAGTCAGACTGGGAGCCGCCCCCTGTTTGTATCGAAGGATGGCAGTCAGACTGGGGAGCCGCCCCCTGTTTATATCGAAGGATGGCAGTCAGTCTGGGGAGCCGCCCCCTGTTTGTATCGAAGGATGGCAGTCAGTCTGGGGAGCCGCCCCATGTTTGTTTCTAAGGATGGCAGTCAGACTGGAGCCTGGAATGGAGCTCAGCCAATTCAGGGTTCCTTCTCTGCCAGCCCCCCTGAAGCGCTCCACCCCTCTGCAGGATCTTTACCTTGTACAGTAAGTCTCTGCCCCTCGACCTGGCCTGCCGCATCTGGGACGTGTTCTGCCGCGACGGGGAGGAGTTCCTGTTCCGCACGGCGCTGGGCATCCTGAGGCTGTTCGAGGACATCCTGACCAGGATGGACTTCATCCACGTCGCCCAGTTCCTCACCAGGCTGCCTGAGGACCTGCCCGCAGACGAGGTTTTTGCCTCTATAGCTGCAGTTCAGATGCAAAGTCGCAACAAGAAGTGGGCTCAGGTGAGCGCGTCTTCTGGCCCTTCCTTCCTTGGAGCCCCGTGTGCAGAGCTCTGAGGAAGCAGCCCTCTCGCGGTGGTCCCTGCGCTGGAGACCTGGCTCTGAGGCCCGGCTCTGCCCAGGGGCCTGTCAGGTGCAGGGGCTGTGGCACCTCAGCCTCCACCCTTTCTGCAGGGCCCTGGGAGGCCAGAGCTGGTTAGTCCTCACGGTGCTCCCTGCATGGTAGACGGTGCTCCCTGCATGGTAGACGGGGCTCCCTGCATGGTAGACGGGGCTCCCTGCATGGTAGACAGCATTTGTAAACCCCCCCCCTTTAAAAATGCCCGCGGCAGAAGCCAAGGGAACTAGCATTCACCTGCCCCTCCTCCCAGGGAGGTGTTCCCCGGGACGAGGTCCTGTCCCCGCTTCCCTGGTTGTGTTACTACCTTCACTTCCCCACACGTGCAGCCACGGCTGCTGATCTTCCTTCCAAGTCCCAGGGACTTCCCTGTGGCCACACACCCCCACACACCCATACACACAGAGCCCATACACACACACAACCTCACACACACCCATACACACAATCCCCACACATCCATACACACACAACCCCACACACCCATACACATACCCCATACATACACACAGCCTCCACACACCCATACACACACAACCCTCCACATATATACACAATCCCTACACACCCATACACACACACAACCCCCACACACACCCATACACCCCCCATACACACATAATCCCCCACACACACCCATACATAAACACAACCCACATACACCTACCCACAGCCACACGTACCCTACACACACACAGCTACACACACTCCCACATACACACACAGACACACACACATAAAAGAGGGAAGGATTAAACCCAGATCTGACGTTTTAGGAACTAAGTAAAAATTACTGGTTAAAACGAGGTCAGAGTTTTTGGACACCATGGTGGGCTAGTGCTAGGTTAGCCTGCTGGGGGTGGGGTGAGCACATGGGGTTCCATATAGCCGGCCCGGGGGATTGTGGTCTGAGCACGCTCCTACAGGCTGTGCCGAGGGAAGGCCTGGTGAGCTTTACAAACAAGTGCGTATTTATGTTTGGGTGGCCGTGCTGTTTGCTCAGAGGTGGGGCGGCTTGTGTCTGCCATTAGTCCTCTGGGCCACCTTTGAGACCTCAGTATTCCTGCTTTCCCTGTGGCTGTAAGTAAAACAGGTGCCTGGCCTCTGGTGGGTCAGCACGGGTGCTCCCTGACCCCTGGGTTTAGAAGTCAGAAGAGTGGGTGTGAGCCCATGAGCTGTTTGGGAGTAAGTCACACCTGTGGGCGCTGCTGCTCCGATGCCTTCGATGGGGGTGACCTTCCTGTGCTGCTGTGTGGAGTGAACAGCGGTGAGCGAGCGCCTGTGGCGAGAGGGCTCTGTTGGGCATAGAGGGGTTCAGGAACTACAGCTGTTGTCACTGTCGCCGCTGTTATTAGGCAATTACAGCGGGATGTAATATTTACAAAGTAAAGGTGCTAACTAAGCCCTAACTGGTTTGGCTCAGTGGATAGAGCGTCGGCCTGCGGACTGAAGGGTCCCAGGTTCGATTCCGGTCAAGGGCATGTACCTTGGTTGCGGGCACATCCCCAGTAGGAGGTGTGCAAGAGGCAGCTGATTGATGTTTCTCTCTCATCGATGTTTCTAACTCTCTATCCCTCTCCCTTCCTCTCTGTATAAAAATCAATAAAATATATTTTTTAAAAAAGGTGCTAACTAAGAGCTAAGAGCAGAGAGGAGGGAGCCCCGCCCCTTGGGAAGGTCAGGAAGGAGCGGGAAGCTGGCTTTGTGGTGGGAGCATGGGGGAGCGGCGGGGGGAGCCCTGCAGCCTGTCTGTGGCTGGTGGGACGGAGGGAGGGCATGGTGCAGAGCTGGCCTGGCGGGTCCACGGCAGAGAGGTGCGCGGGGGCAGGTGTGGAGCAGCGGGGGAGGCGGTTACCGGCAGCCCCGGGGTCTGTGGTCAGTGTCTGCCTGTGGTTGCAGGTGCTGGCGGCATTGCAGAGGGACAGCCGGGAGATGGAGAAAGGAAGCCCGTCGCTCAGACACTGAGGCGGCCGGTGGACGCGCGGCACCGGAGCAGAGCGGCCAGCGCACCGTGCTGTTGGGGCGGACTCTGGCAGCGAGAACAGGGCCTGTTCCTGTTTGGCTCCTGGTACTGCAGTTGGCCTTACAACAGACCGGACTCTTAAAGGATGAAACCAGGGCTTAGCCTTAAGAAGCTCAGTGGAATGATCACTAGTATTGACATGGCGGCCACTGCACACTGCATGGTTAAAGCAGGGCGGTGGCTCCCTCCTGTTCCAGCAAACGTGATTAAATTGCGCTGCTTTTCGTCACCACCGCCAGGGCGTAGTCTTTCTTGGCCGAGGTGCACGAGGAGGTGTTTGGGAGACCCCGGAGACGCTACTGGCCCATGGTCACCTCTCGATAAGAAAGGGATTGCTGATGTAGTTACTGAGGTACTCGCTCCGGAAACGGGTCCGGTGTTTAAAGCCCACCTACCAAAGATGCGTTAAGGCACACGAGCTCTCGTGGACGCCCTGGGACTCACCGGCCCTCGGGGTGACGTCTTACCATGTTGCCTTGACAGTCACAGCACGAGGGCTCACTGACATGCACGCGTAGGCCCAGCAGGAGCCCTGCGCTCCCAGAGGTCGCCCCGGCCCCTGGCGGGCAATGGAGGGCAGTGGGAGCAGGAGGACCCCAGACACGGAGACAACCCTGAGGCCGATGGAAACAGAAGGGACACAGGCTCCCTTTAAGTCACAGGTGTTAGACTGCCCTGCTCATTGGTGTGCAGGCGCGGACAGCACAGTGAGTGTGAGAGTGTGTGTGTGTGTGTGAGTGTGTGTGAGTGTGTGTGTGAATGAGTGTGTGTGTGTGTGAATGAGTGTGAATGAGTGTGTGTGTGAATGTGTGTGAGAATGTGTGTGTGAATGTGTGTGTGTGAGTGTGTATGTGAGTGTGTGTGTGTGAATGAGTGTGTGTGTATGTGTGTATGAGTGTGAATGTGTGTGTGTGTGTGTGTGAGTATGTGTGAATGAGTGTGTGTGAGTGTATGTATGTGTGTGTGTGTGTGTGAATGTGTGTGTGAATGTGTGTGTGTGAGAATGTGTGTGTGAATGTGTATGTGTGTGTGTGAGTGTGTATATGTGAGTGTGTGTGTGTGAATAAGTGTGTGTGTATGTGTGTATGAGTGTGAATGAGTGTGTGTGTGTATATGTGTGTATGAGTGTGTGTGTGAATGAGTGTGTGTGAGTGTGTGTGTGTGAGTGTGTGTGTGAATGTGTGAATGTGTGTGTGTGTGTATGTGTGTGTGAATGTGTGTGTGTGTGAGTGTGTATGTGTGTGATGTGTGAATGAGTGTGTGTGTGTATATGTGTGTATGAGTATGTGTGTGAATGAGTGTGTGTGAGTGTATGTATGTGTGAGTGTGTGTGTGAATGTGTGTGAATGTGTGTGAATGTGTGTATGTGTATGTGTGTGTGAATGAGTGTGTGTGAGTGCGTGTGTGTATGTGTGTTTTGAGTGTGTGTGAGTGTGT
Organism: Ia io; assembly: GCA_025583905.1. Lineage (NCBI taxonomy): Eukaryota > Metazoa > Chordata > Mammalia > Chiroptera > Vespertilionidae > Ia > Ia io. The sequence continues at coordinate 2,665,235 of JAJQQW010000002.1, read as the reverse complement.
GTGTGTGAATGTGTGTGAGTGTGTGTGTGTGAGAGTGTGTGAGAGTGTGTGTGTGTGTGCGTGTGGGGGGGCCCTGCTCCCTTGCTCTGACAGAATGCTCCTCTGTCCTTTGTCACCTGGACAGCAGCGTCAGCCCTGAGTGCCTGTGCTTCCTCCTCGCACGTTTGGCCTAAAGATGGACTCTCCTGAGGACCGAGAAGCGAGCCACCATATCCAGTGGCCCCGAGAGTCCTGTCACATTTTCATGTCCTAACTGTCAGCCTTTCCATTCTAGCTGGTTTCCCCAAGTTCCTTAGCACCTTTTTTGTTCAAGATTTTCCTTGATGAATTTTAAGAACTTTGTATTAAGGTCTTTGGTTATCCAACTTCAAATAAATGAATAGTTTTTGCACAGAGTAGTCCAAAGGACCGGCACCTCTCTATGGAAACAGGTTCCCACGGGATAACCCATTGGCGTGTTGACCTCTGGGTGTGTGGGCGACCCGGCTGCAGGGCACCGGCAGCCGTGCGGTGCGCACTGGGGGCTGGCTCTGGCCCTTCTCGGCTGGACTGCCCAGCCCAGGGAGCATCCCCGGCTGGTCCTGTGTCTGATGTTGGGAGAGCCCTCAGCTTCCGGTGTGGAACTAGGAGCCCTGGGCGGGGAGCTGGCTGTGCATTGCACGATAGGTTTTCTACGTCTGTGTCCACTCTGACACCTGCCGTGCAATAGCGGGCTGCGAGCTGGGGCCGCCCTGGAGCCTCCGTCCTGGCTCCGCTCTGTGCGGCCTTTACCCCGGAATCGCCTTTGTTCCCGGTCTCCCATGCATTCCCCAGGGAGGCTGCCGAGCAGCACGGGAACCGCTTTCCGCCTCGGCCTTTAGGTGCTGACTCGCAGACCTCTGGGGGGAGATCTTCCCTGCGGTCTGGGTCTCTGCGCCTTCCAGACAGGGCAGCTGGTCCTGACACCCCGATGCTGAATGTAGCCGGCTGAGCTGCGCGCCGTTTCCTTCCATGGCGCACTTCCTGTTCCTGAGACCTGCATCTCTTACCGCCCATAGATGCTCCTTCAGCCGTGACAGGAAGTGGGGCCTCAGAGTGCATCTGTGCGTGCAGACCCAGCCCTGAACGGGTTTTGTTGGCTTGACACCTCTTTGGATAGCATTTTGAATTAAGTTTTTGGGTTGTTTTAATCCTCACCTGAGGATATTTTTTCCATTGATGTCTAAAAGAGTGGAAGCGAGAGAGGAGGGAGGGAGGGAGGGAGAGAGAGAGAGAGAGAGAGAGAGAGAGAGAGAGAGAGAGAGAGAGAGAGAGAGGAGCACACCCATGTGAGACACATTGATTGATTGCCCCTCCCCCCCCCAGGTGCCTGACAGGGGCTGGGGAACCTGCAACTGAGGTACATGCCCTGACCGAGAATCAAACCTGCGACCCTTCAGTCCACAGGCCAACGCTCTAACCACTGAGCGCCCCGGCCAGAGCTGCATTACATTTTTAAACAAGATTCCGTGTCATCGGAATACTTACAAGTCTCTAGTTCAGAAGAGGTTTTTGTGACCTGCTCAGGGACCCCATGAGGTCTGGCTGGCTGGCTGGCTCTGCCCCCTTCAGAGGCCAGGAAGTCCTCATCCACGCCCGAGCATGTGGCCCCTTCCACAGAGGGCTGCTCCGCTGGACTGTCCGTTAAAACCGGGACCAAACCTGGAGGCCCAGCCTCGGAGCCCGCCCCCCCGCTCCCGGCCAGGACTCCGCTAGAGACAGGTTTCCCTGTAGAAGGGCCTTCTTAACTACTCAGTGTGACTATTTCAATAGTTTGCTGATAGAAAACGTCTGCTAACACTTGCTACAGACCCTGTTTTAATTGCTTGTACAGTTAGCCTTTAATCTTATGTAGTAAAGTGTATCAAATTAGGACTTTTTGAATTGTAAATATATGGTTTTATTAAATAAAAGTCATGTAAAATTGTTACTTATATTCCCTGTAGTCTGATTTAAAATTGACGTTCTCACCGTAAAGTATGGCAAATATTTGACTTGGAGCGTTATACTGTTCCAGTGTTTTAAATACCACTTAATAGGATCGCTGAGATCAAAAGGATGGTAACAGTTGGGGTAATTTGGTTAAGGGGTTCGGGAGTTTAGTGAGCCCCTTCCAAGCTGAAGGGGAGCCATGGACTGGCTGCCCCCTCAAACTTGACTCTGCCCTCAGCTGTAGCATTTCCCACGAGTCTGCCACTCACCTGCTCCCACTCCTGAGCCTGCGCCCCGCCCATCCGGTCCCCGCTTCCTCAGAAACTGCTTGGAGCCTGTCAGCCAGGTGCTGACATCCAGCCGCCCTCTCCCCTCCTCCCCTCATCAGCGGGCGCCCTGGTCTAGTGTGGGCTCCGGTTCCCGTCTGTGGAGCGGACATCATTAATACTGCCCCCTTAAGGGGGTGGCTGAAGCGATCCTCGGGTCACCAGGCAGTGGGGATAATCCCGGGGTCACACGGTGGTGCCTGTGGTGGTACCTGTCAGGCCAGCTGCTCAGGCCGAGAACAGGAGGCCCAGGAGGGAGCCCCCAGGGCTGCGCTCTCGTGTTTGTCCCGTGACTGTCCCAGATGCTGCCACCCCGTCCACCCCTCGCATCAGCCTCAGCCTCCACGCCTGTCGTGGGAATACGCCCCCTGGGCCCGCCTCCCCACCCATCCTCACGGAGACGGGACCAGTAGAGATGGAGACCAGCAGCTCCGGGGCATCCACTCCGATGTCTTTGGCCCCACATGGTGCCCAGACAGCCCCCCTCTCCCACCAGTGAACTGCTCCGCTCCCTGGCCGCCGCTGTGTTTCTCTTCTCCACAGGCTGCCAGCTGAGCGATGGGCGGGGTCACGGTTGTGGTCACCTCGCTGGCTGCCCACCCCTGATTAAGTGCTCTGTGACCTCATTTTGTCTGCACAGCTGCTCTGTCATTGTGCCCATTTCAAAGGAGTGACTGAAGTGATCTGCTGGGGCTCCCGCAGCCAATGCGTGGCAGGGCTGGGTTCCCACTGGTCCGTGGCTCCGAGCCCCTGTGCAGACACACTCCCCGGAGAGCCCGCTTGCCCCCAGGCCTGGGCAGCCTGCTCCTCCAGCCGACCTCTGCTCCATGGGCAGGGTTTGGGGTGAGGCCTGGAGTCACTTGCTCCCCAGAGGCCCTCCTGGGTGGGAGGCACCATGTGGGGAGAAGCAGGCCAGGCTTGCCCCGGGCCAGCTCCTGGGCGCGGGCCTCAGGGTCTTGCAGGAGCTGTGCTGGTAGAAGCTGGCGAATGTTTTCCTAATTGAAACTGGGGGGAGGAGCTGTGAGTTCAAAAGCCAGCACCTGAAGTGTGGGAGCCTGCCATGGAGGAGGTGGAAGACACTGCACCAGGGGGCGGAGAGGCGAGGTGACACCACGTTGGACCTAGAGATGAGCTGTTGGTCACCGGCTGGACCTGGGGGTCTCCGGGCAGACGGGCAGAGGAAGCCTTGGATGGGCAGTGTGAAGTTCCGGCCCACTCCCTGCCCACCCGGGAACTCGGCATGACCTCAGGTCCCAGGGCTTGGGAGCTGCCCCGCTCCTGGTTGCTCCGGCTCCTCCCTGCAGCCCGCTTGCTCTAGGACAGCTACTCCGGCACGGCCAAGCCCAGGCCCGGCGTCCCGATGCCTGAGCCCTGGAGGCTCCTTGTGGATGGCGGGGCAGTGGCCTCTGCCCAGTCTCAACAGCCCTTCTTAAACAGCTCAATCAAGAAGAACCCCCCAAGCTCAAGGAGCAGTTAGCTGAAGGTTAGGAACAGAATTGTAATCTCCAAGCATCGTTTTCCTTCTCTGCAACCAAGGTTAAAAAGGGTGCCCAACGTCTTTTTTTTGGGTTTTATAATTTTTTCTTTTTTGCTCCATCCTTCCACACCCCTTGCCCCCCAACCCCGGAGAGCTGTCTGCCTGCTCTCTGAGAGTCTGTCTCTGTTTTGCTTGTTAGTTCAGTTTGTTCATTAGATTCCTCATGTGAGTGAAATCATATGGTACTTGTCTTTCTCTGTCGGGCTTATTTCACTGAGCATAGTGCTCTCCAGGTCCATGCAGGCTGTTGCAAAGGGTAAAATTTTCTTTTTTTTATGGCTGAGTAGTGTTCCATTGTGATTAAAAGCTCGTCTTTAACCTATTTAGAAACAACCTTATGAAGTAACCAACAGCATGACCTCCTAATTAACAGTAACATTGTAGCATCAGTGATAGAAGCTGAGGGGCATTGGTAACCTTGCCCCTAAAGCGAGGCCAGCCTTGCCCTGGCTGGTGTGCACAGTGGTTACAGAGTGTCAGCCCTCAGACCAAACTCTTCCCGAAAATCAATGGAAAAAACACCCTTGGGTGAGGATTGACAACATGTCTTGGCACTCTCAGACCTGCCTGCTGCTGAGGCCAAGGCCGATGAGGGTGTGCGGTTCGACCTGGAAAATTGCTAACGTGGCAAAATCAGCTGAAGACACCGCTTCCCCCTCTTGCGAGCCAGAGGGATGGGTGCTGACCAAGGCCCGTTGCTGGGTGAAGGCACCAGGCACAGTGGTAGTTGCACTCAGAAGTCTCCCAACCACAGAACCACCCAGTGGTGCTTCTCGTATGAGGGTCAAAGAACAGAACGTTCTGTTTGCCAGCACGCACTCCTTCGCGTTGGCTTCGGTGAACAGGCAGAGGAAACAATGGGAAGAGGATGAGGAGCGTGGGAGCAGGAAGTGAGGCTCTTCCGTCCCCTCGGGGTCGCGTCCGTGCGGCAGGGTAAGTACATATGACAACACGTGTGTTCAAGATATGGGATTAAAAAGGACTTCCAATCAAACTTTATTGCCTTCAAAGGAAAACACTTTAAAACAAAGTGGTCGAAAGACAAAGTTATTCAGACATCCCCCAGCCAGCAGAGTCATCTGCCTGGAGTGGGGTTTCTGCCATTCTTATAAGGTATTTAGCACCAAAAAATAGGTCGCCCTGTGATGCACTCAAGGTTAGGGATAAGGGAATACTTGTAATCCCAGACCCGCACAGCTCAAAATTTGACCTAAGATTAAGAAGAAATAAAATGGCCCAAATGGTGTGGATCAGTTGGTTGAGTGTCATCCCATGAGCCTAGAGTTCACGGTTCAATTCCCGGCCAGGGCACTTGCCATGTTACAGGCTTGATCCCGGCGAGGGGCCTGCAGGAGGCAGCCCATTGATGTTTCTCTCATCAATGTTTCTATCACTCTCTCCTTCCTTCCTCTCTCTGAAATCAATAAAACCATATTTAAAAAAAAAAGAATAAATAAAACCAAGCCCCTAGCTCCAAAAGCATTACTCCCACCCCTGAAAAATGTTAATCACCAATAGTGAATTAAGGAGCTAGGCCGATCAGCTATTTCTTGCATTAACATGAGGAACAGGCACTTTAACATAAGATAGAGTAAAATCACGTGCAGAGTGGGGTCCTGTTGCCTCGCTGGAAACAAAAGGCTTATGGGCAGCTGGCCCTCATCACTCCATACATATTGCACCTGGCAAAACACAGCCACCGCTGTCTTCACTAGGAAACAAAACTTCATTTATTGGTGGAGATCAATGCTTCCCTTTAGAGGGCCCAAGAAAAGGGTTCATTAGGCTTGAAGACTGCCTTTGAGCCGGAAACAAACTTCAATGGCGCAGCAGACTGAGCCTCCTCTCACTGAGCAAAGGGACAGTGAACACCAGCCCCTTTCCTATTTGTCATTTCCCGGATGTTTCTTGGGTGTTTTTTTTAACCCAGAAGCAAGGTTAATCTAAGGGAGTTATGAGATTTGAATTGAAACGGACTTGGGAGTGCACAGTTTAATAAGTACAGAGGTTTAATGATCAGCACAGGAACTGGGGACATCCAGTTCTTAGCACCAGGTCGCTGACATGATGGAGTCGCTCAGATATAAAGGCTCTGGACCGTGTTTCCTGAGAAGGGAGGCGCATCACCTGTGGTTTGTCTGTCTGGCCCTGCTTTACTTAACCCCGTATAAAACCGACTGCTGACCCAGTTTTGTGCCCAGCACTCATTTGGAAGCTGAAAAGTTATGAGATAAATACAGAAATGTAGTTCCATCCTAAATATCACATGCCTTTTAAAGAAGGGCAAAACACGGAGAATAAAAGTTAACAGAGCACAGCGTTTGCCGAGGTCAGCCGGTCAGGAGGGGAGGAAGGCCCTGGCTTCCCGGATCTTCTGCTTCACGCCCCGGCAGGACAGAGCCAGCCCGGCGTGGTGGCGCTTCAGGCTCTCCAAGTGCTCCCTGAGCTGCTCCGTCCTGCCCACCTTCTCCTCCATGTCCCGGAGGAGCGCCTCCTTGCCCAGAAGCCCGCACTTCTGATTCAGCTTGATGTTGTCAATCCGCAGACTGTCGCGAGCTTGCTTCGTCTTGGTCAGGATGTCCCTCCTGAGGGCCACCTGGGCCTCCACTTCCAGAAGCTGGGCCTTTTTGCTCGCGTTTTCAATGTCCACGAAGTGCAGCTTTTCTTTCACGTGGGTGATGATCTGCACGTTGTGGTTCACCTTGCTGTGCAGTTTCAGAAGCTCCTCGTTGCGCTCCTCCACCTTCTCGTTGAAGGTCTGGTTCTCAATCTTGAGCTGCTCAAAGTCGATGAGGAGCAGGCCCTCGGTCGTGTCCTCCTGGGCCCGCATCCTGGTCTCAAAGTGCACGAGGCTCTGCTTCAGCTGCACGTTCTCCAGCCTCACGGCGCTCATCTCCTTCTCCTTCTTGTCCTCCAGCGCCTGGATCTGCTCCACCTCCCGCAGGGCGGCCTGGCGCCCGCCCCTCAGCCGGCAGCTGCCCATGGCCTGCAGCACCACCTGCTTCTTGAGCGCCTGGAACCGCCGCCATTCCCTCTCCACCCTGGAGACCTTCTCCTTGCACTGCTGCTTCAGCTGGTCCAGCTCCTGGTGGTACCAGTCCAGGTCGTCGGCCTCCTGCTTCCTTAGCTCCTCCAGCAGCGCCAGGTAGCGGAGGTAGGCTTCCTCTTTCTCGGGGGCCTCGGGCTCGGCGCCCTTCTCGGGCACCTCGGCTGCGTCCAGGCCCTTCTTCTTGCGCAGCGCCTCGTAGATCTTGTGCTGCAGGTAGATGTTGTAGCGCTGGTAGTGGCTGCGCTCCACCGCCAGGGTGCGGTACTGCTCCAGGAGCTCGGAGCGCAGCTGCTGCTCCTGCTGCCGCTGCACCTCCTCGGTCCACTCCACGTCCTCATCCTTGAGGTCCTCGCCCAGCCCTTTCTCGCCGCCCTCCACACTCCTCCTCGCGCTCCCCTCGCTCTCGCTCTCCTCCTCCGACCCCTCGCCCTCCTCCTCCGGGACGGGCGCGGCCTCCTCCAGGCTGGTCGCGGACCGCGGCAGAGAAGCCAGCGACGAGGCCGTCTTCCTCCTCGCCTCCTCCGCGCTCTCCGCCTCTTCCTCCTCGCGCCTCTCCTCGCGCCTCCTCGGCTTCCCCGGGCCCGCCTTCGGCCACCGGCTCGGCCGGCTCCTCGGCCGGCTCCTCCCGCTCTCCGGGCGCCTCCTCGCCCTCGGCCTCGGCCTCGGCCGGCCCCTCCCGCTCTCCGGGCGCCTCCTCGCCCTCGGCTTCGGTGGCCAACGGCCCTTCCCCGGGCTCGGCGAGCTCGGCAGGCTCGGCCGACTCGGCCGGCTCCGGGGGCGCGGCGGGCGCGGCCGCGGCGGAGCCTCTCTCCGCAGTCTCTACGGCTGCCGGCTCCGCGGACTCGGCTGGGGACTGGGGGCCGGAGATGGTCTTGACGCCGGACGGCCGCGAGGCCAAGCTCCCCCCATCTTCGTACTCCCGCTCCGAGTCCCCCGTGTGCTCCGAGAGGCCTTCCATCCCTCCCCGACCCGGCCGGCGCGCCGGAGCCTGGCGCCGCGGTTCGGTTTCCCGGGGCAACCAGGGGCGCTCGCGGCGGGCCCGGCGATTGGCCAGGCGTCCGACCGACGCCTGCCCCTCTCCCCGCCTTCCCGCAGACTAAAGCCAATGGGAGGCTGCTGTCGGGCGGCCGGCGGCGTTGATTGGGGGAGCGCCGAGAAGGGCGGGGCGCGCCCGCCGGGCGTGCTTTCCGCCGGTTTCCCAGCGCCCGGGCAGGGGCGTGGCGTCGGGAGGCGCTGGGCGGGGCGGGCGGCCCGCGCGGGGGGCGCGCAGGCGCAGAGCGGCGGGCCGAGCCCCCGCGCGGTGGCGCGCGCGGGGCGCCTGCGCGATGCGGCGGGGCGACGGCGGCGGCGGCGGCCGGGCCGGGCCCGAGGGCGCCTGCGTGCTGAGGCGGGACGCGGCCCGGCTGGCCGGCTCCGGCGGCGCCTGGGCGGGGCGGCGCGGCGGCGGCGGGCGGCAGTTGCTGGAGCGCGGCGGCGGCCCGGGCGGCGCCGAGGGCGGCGGGCGCGGCGGCGGCGGCGGCGGCGGCGGGCGGCGGGCGGGGGAAGATGGCGGAGCTCGGTAAGAAGTACTGCGTGTACTGCCTGGCCGAGGTGAGCCCGCTGCGCTTCCGCTGCACCGAGTGCCAGGACATCGAGCTGTGCCCCGAGTGCTTCTCGGCCGGCGCCGAGATCGGCCACCACCGCCGCTACCACGGCTACCAGCTGGTGGACGGCGGGCGCTTCACGCTGTGGGGGCCCGAGGCCGAGGGCGGCTGGACCAGCCGCGAAGAGCAGCTGCTGTTGGATGCCATCGAGCAGTTCGGCTTCGGAAACTGGGTGAGCGGCGGGCCTGCGCGCCCCGGGCGGGACACCGGGTCGTCCCCCCTCGGGGAAGGCAGACGGCGGTGCACCTGCTCGCTCAGGCCAAGTTCGCACGGGAAACCGCCGCGCAGAGAGGTTAAGCAACCTGCCCAAGGCCGCACAGCCAGGAAGCAGCAGATCGGGGGTTCGGACTGGCTTTCTGGCAGCAGAGCCGTCTTCCTGGCCTTTAGGAACGTCCTGGGTGGCTGCTGAGCGCAGACCCGGGGCCAGCCCCGCGCGGACTCGAGGAGGAGCTGGTGGGCACAGGCGGCGCCGGCTGAGGGAGCCGTGGAAGGAGCTGGCTTTGCCCGCAGAAGGTGGTGGTGGAGGCCAGACCGGCCTCGCTCGCCATGTAGGATGCGCTGAGGCTGCCCTCATGGCCCTGCTGCTGGCTTTGCGCCTCGCTGTGCATGCTGTGCCCTGTGCCCCCCGCCCGGCCAGGGCCCCGGCTCTCCTGGGTCCCACAGCACCCCGGACGGCGTGTGGGGAGTGGTCAGGAGGAGCTGAACAAAGGAGCGTGGCCTAGGAGGCCTTTGTCCCCGGGCTTGTTCTCGCTCAGGTTTCGCTAAGGACTTAGGTGACAGGACAAGGTGAGGGCTGGCCTGGATCCGTGGCGCCAGCAGGCTGGGGTGCCAGGCTTCTGGCGAGAGAAGCGCTCTTGTTGCGGGGTCTCTCCGAGCCCTGTCCACCCTGCAGGAGGACGCGTTCTGTGTTAGGAAAGCTCTGGCTGGATCCCGGCCCAGAACTGCCAAGGGTAAGTGGTGCCTCCAGGCGTTAGGGCGTCCCCAGGCCTTAACCTTTCCAGATCCTTCCACAGGATGGGCCCCTTCTTCCCTGAACCATCGCGCCTCTCCTCTCCTGCTGGGCTTCCCGTGGCAGACACACCTCTCCCCGTCCGCAGACCTGTCCTGCTTCTATTTCTTTTCTGTGAAGTGAGCCGCTCTTTGGGGACCAATACCCATTCTGCACCCTGGATTCTTTCCTCTTCTCCCGACTGCTGAGACACCGCTCTGCCAATTCTCCCCTAAGCGCCAGCATCGGGTTTTTTGCACACTTGCGTTTTGTTCCACACCCTGTCCAGACAGCTCTCCAGAAACCACCATCACCTTGTCCTGAGATGCTGTTAGTGGATGCCCGTGAGCACCTATGGGATAGTGAGAGATGGGGAAAGCAAGGCTCTGTCCTTGTCCTCAAGGCTTGTAGACACGTCCCAAGACAGGAGCTCTTCCCCACATTCCGGCCTTCAGTGTCAGCCGCCACCGGCCGCCGTCCTCACCTGCTCTCTGCTGGACGCCTGGGACAGATCTCTCCTCACCTCACTTAGCGACGGGCTGCAGACAGACCTGGAGCCATCCTCAGCTCCTCCGCCAGGTCCCAAATAGTCCGGCATCGAGCCGCTGCTCACAGCGCATAGTCCAGGCTGATGCTTCTCTCTTGCCTTGACCATTTCTGGAGCTTCCCATGTGGTCTCCCTGCTTGGTTTCACACCAGGCCCAGAGTGCTCTTTGAAGACGTGTCACATCATGTCCCTCCAGTGGCTTCCAGACCTGCTTAGATTACACTCCACAGCCCCCGAGGCTGTGGGGTCCGAGCTGCTACCCTCTTGATCACTTTTCATTTCTTCTGCTTGGGAGAAGAGGTCTCTTCTCCCAAATTATGGTTCGTGACTGGTCTTATATGTCAGCGCCTCAGAGACATTCCCTCCCCACGGCATCCTCACAGCACACGGCTCACGGTAGCCGCTGAAGCAGCTGGCTGGCCCGGGCCTTGCTGAGTGCAGGCACTGTGCGTGCCTCCTGGGGTCTGCCCGCAGCCCGTGCAGCAGGTTTGAATGGGATCGTTTGACTTCAGAGTCTGTGCTCCTAGATGCACTGTGTGCACTGCCTCCCGTGCGGCATTGTGGGAAATACACGAAAAACGAGCCCAGGGCCTAAAACATTTATAGTGTTTTGGAGGGAGCATGGGCTGAAAGGGGGGCATTGTCTAAAGCAGTACTTTTCAAACTTTAATGTGCATACAAGTCACCTGGGGAGCTGATTAAAATGCGGATTCCCTCTAAGAGCCCTGTCAGCTCTTAGAAGAGACACAGCTGGAGGAGGGTGCTGGGGCCTGGGGGCCGGGGGCCTCCTCCCTGGCAGGTTTAGGAGGAGGCTGGAGCTCTGCATGCCAGCCTTGCCTGCACAGGCCCCAGGAGCACGGGGCTCGCTGTGCTCCCCTGGGTTCCCTGCTGTACCCTTGACACTTCCTGTGCAGCTCTTAAATGTGGCTCCCTCCCGAGGAGATTGTAGACACGCACACGTGCTGTATTCCAGGTGCGTTGTGTTGAGCACGTGCGGTTCTGGGCCAGGCTCCTCCATACTCATCCCCGCTCTGCACAGCCTGGAGTGGCTCTCTAGTGTGTAGTTGAAGAACAGCGACTCATCTGTACATGTAAAAGGCTAATGGCTAAGTGTCCCTCCTACTGTCCGACCGGTCGCTATGACATCGCCGAGCTGTAGTGACTTGGCAGCAGCAATTCCCGGGTGACGCACCCCAAAACCAGAGAGAAGGGAGCCTGATTCCTTGCGGGGCCACGCGATTCCACCTTCAGCCGTGGGTTATGTTGTTGCTGGGGCACTGTCGGCCCGAATCTGGTTTATTGCACACTTGCCTTTCGTTCCACACGTTGTATGACAGCAACTTTGCAGTGCCCTCTTGCACTCTGGGACCCCTTGGGGGATGTCGGAGAGCTGGTTTCAGACCAATCCCCACAGGCCAGGCTGAGGGACCCCACCTGCTGGAGGAAGCACAGACTCCACGGCAGGAGGTTGGCTCCAGGGTGTGTCTGGCCCATCTCGCCCAGTCCCGCCCTGCCGGCCACCTTCTGATTAATTTCCTTTCAACGTGCATGAATCCGTGCGCCGGGGCACTAGATTTAATATTTGCCCAGGATGTCCTGGCTTTTCACGTGGTAAAGCCAGGGTGTAGATGCAGGCCTGTGGGTTCCCAAGCCTGGGCCCTGACTGCTCGGTGTGAGAGCATTCACTGACGTGGGCCACACGGAGGCTGCAGCTCGGTGGTGTGCCTGAAGGCGTGGCTGGCCTGGAAGGGCTTTGCAGAGGAGCGAGTCGCCCTGCTCAGCCGGCGGGTCCTGTGTGGACAGGGAAGGTTTGGGGTGCAGGAGCCGGGCTCGGGCTGATGTGGATATGGAGAAAGGCCATGTAGAGGAAGGCGAGGCTGTTCATTCCGGTTTCTCAGGTGGCACGTGGCCTGTGACCTTGGGGTTATGCTGCTTTATGTGGAGTTCATGGGAGGGGCCATTGCAGGAGACCGTGGGGGAGGGCTGTGGCTGAAGTCTGGCCCCACTTGCTCACACTGTCCCAGGAACAGGTGAGGCTGAGGGATGCCCTGAGGCCAGGAGGGTTTGGGGAGCAGCGAGGCCAGGCTGACTGTGCCTATGCATTTGATGACTAGCCGCCGAGAGGCCCTGGAGCAGGGGAACGAGGCCTGTGAATTGAGCCCGGGGAGGGTTGGCAGGAGGACAGTGAGGGTTTTGAGAACCTCACGCAGCTGTTCAGGGCGGGGTGCTGTGCGGATTCCCGGAAACCCAGGTGCTGGTGCACACGAGCATAGATGTGAACCCCAGGTGGCTGGGAGATGAGTGGGGGAGAATGGAAGGGTTGAGGGTGGCCTGGGTCCTCTGCAGGTGGTGGTCAGGGCGACTGCAGGGGGCGGTCAAGCCAGCTTCGAAGCTAGGTTTTGAATTTAAAAAGAGTGGGGAGTTTTCTGTAGACGGTGCAGCCCATGGTAGGCAGGTGTGCGCACTGGCCTGAGCAGGGAGGGGCGTCCACACAGCGGTGAGCGGCTGGGAGCAGCCCCCTGGGAAGTCAGAGCCCTCCTGGGGCTGTGGGAGGTTTCATCACCAAGGACGTGAGATGAGGGCTTCCCAGCATGGATGTCAGCGTGTGAGGGAGTGAGAACGGCGTGGCTGGGAGATGGCCGGGGCAGGGGCAGGCCGAGGGGAAGGGGAAGGGGAAGGGGAAGGAGGGCATGTGTGTGGGAGGCGGAGCCCACACTGGAGAGGACAGTCACGGGCCGAGCACTGGGCAGAAGGCTGGTCCGGCCGGGCCCTGTGCCGGGAAGGAGATTGTTGGGGTGATTGGCGAAACTTCATTGGGACAGAGGTTTCGGTGCATCTTCTACGTTTCCTAATTTTGCTCGTGATATTGTGCTTATGCAGGAGCACGTCCTTGTTGGTAAGAAAACCAGACAAAATCGTTTGAAGGTGATGTTGAAGCTTAATTTCAAAACGGTAGAAAGGACATTTTTTAAGGGTGTGAAGTTCTCGGCAGACGGGGCAGGGCTTGCACCTGCGCCCGTGCCGTCAGGCTAGCTGTCGGAGGCCGCAGCAGGGCATGAATAGAGCCTTTCACTTCGGTAGACGACAGTGACATTCAGAGGCTGGGCGAGAGCAGATGCGGAGCGAGTGCGGCGCTGCTCTTGTCCCCGCTCACGCACGCAGCCCTCACTGGGGCCCGTGCTTGGTGGCGGAAACACGGCAGAGGTGAGGCAGCTGTGTCCCTTGTACGGCTGTGTGGTCACGTGAACTCGGGGCCTCCTTGGTGGGAAGGAGAGTGTGGACAAGGGGCTTCCCCTGTCCCGGGGGTCTGGTTGGTGTGTTGAGGGCCAGGACAGGTAGGTAAGGGAGCGGGGGTCACATTTTGAAAGTCCTGAGCACCAGCCCACCGGGCGGAACAGGTTTTGAAGCTGATTCACACTGAGCTACCCCAAGTGCACGTGTGAGCTGAAACCAGCTCTGAGCCGGGCCTTTGACGTCGGCTCACTCCCAGCCACGGCCCCCCAGTCCCTCGTTTACAAAGGAGGGAAGCAGCTGTAGCATGAAAGGATTGGAGCCAGTCTGACTCTGTGCACAGCACCATCACCTGGGGATCCCCGATTCCCAGGGGCACCCCAGCCCTCCTGAATCGCATCTCTGGGGAGGTCTGGAAATGCTAATTGTAGAAGATTCCCGGGAGTTCTGACACCGTTGGTCCCTGGAACCTCATTTCACTGCGGGAGGAGTGCCCTCTCTGTGCTGGCCCGTTCCACGAGCATCTGACAGTGGGTTTAGGACTTGCTGTTGGGATGGAGGGCGGAGGGAAGAGCCGGATGGAGAAAGCAGCCGTTGGAAGGAAGGGTTGTGCAGAGCAGTGGCTCTGTGCCTGGGCAGGATGCACAGCACCCTGGAGGGCTTGTCTGGGCAGGGCCTGAGCATGTGCATTCCCACAGCCCCAGGGGCTGCTGCTGCTGGCTCAGGGACCCCACTGCAGGAACCACTGATGTGGAAGACAGCCTGCTCCTTAAACATTTTAGTCTTTTTTTACTTTTATGTGTTTTTAAATTATTTTATTTTTTCATCACCAGTTATCCCTTCTATGCCCTCTCCCATCTCCAGTTCTGTTATTTTTAAAAGTTTGTTTTTATTGTGCTAAAATATACAAAACATGAAATTCACCATTGTGACCCTTGTGAGGTGCGCAGGCCAGTGGCCTTAGGTGCGTTCACATTGTCAGGCAGCCGTCACCACATCATCTGAACTTGCCATCTTCCCACACTGGGACTCTGCCCACTCAGCTCCTCCTCCGCCCCAGCCCTGGCACAGCATCTGCTTCCTGTCTCTGAGTCTGATTCTCGGGCCTCACACACGTGGCATCACTCAGCGTTGTCTTGTGTCTGGCTCATCTCGCACCCTCCAGGCGCACCCACGTGCAGTGGGTCCAGACTCTCCTTCCTGGCTAAGGGGATTGACCGTGTGGACGGACCCCTTTTGCTGGTCCGTTCCCGCGTTGGCGGACACTCGGGTTGCTTCCGCTTGGGCTGTTGTGAATAATGCTCCGTGAACGTAGGCGCACAGCAGGGGTGGGGAACGTCCGGCCCGCGAGCTGTATAAAGAAGGCCCTCGGAATCATTTGGTCTGGCCCTGCCAAGGCATTGGGGTGAGTTAATTAAATGTTTGACCAAATACAGCAGGCTGAGTTTTAAGTTGGTAATTGTGTAGGCCCGGGTGTGATGTTATAAATATCCACACGGCCTTGGCAGGAAAAGGCTCCCACCCCTGGCGGACAGTTATCTGTGAGTCCTGCTTTCCGTTCTTTGGGGGAACACCGAGAGGGGTTGCGGGTTCTGTGGCAGTTCTGTTGGGTTTGTTGAGGACCCATGTGCTGTTTTGCACAGCGAGGCGTGCCACCTTCCAGAGCTCCCTCACAGAGGGCAGGCACTGTGTCTGGCCCATGCTTGGTCAGCTGGAAAGGAGACTGGAGGCGTGGCTGAGAGATGTGGCGTCTGTCACAGCACCGCTCTGGAAGGGCCCTCCGGGTCTCCTGCTCACACAGCGAGCCTGCGAGGTGTCAAGGCCAGTGACAGGTCAGACAAGACTGAGCCCCGCTGGCCTGTGTCGCCAGCTTGTGAGACAGCAGACACATGCCCAAGCACTCTGGACATGAGCCAAGGGGTGAGGGTCATCTTGGCAGTGCCCCCGCCAGGGCTCCCAGTCTGATGGCCTCGCAGCTACCCAGGACCATGGACGTCCTGAGCGGTAGTGCCTGCCTCACTCCGCCCTTGGAGCTGGACTGGTCCCTCCCCATCCTTTAGGACACGCCGCATCCCTTGGAGACTGTTCTCTCCTGGCCCTGTGCAGGCCTCCGTCCCCCCCCCCCCCCCCCCCCCCCCCCCCCCGCACCTCAGTGCTGGTGCCCTGGAGCCCCGGGAGCCACAGCTCCATGCGGTGGGCCTCTGGTTGCTTCCACCCCTGGATGCATCTCCACTTAAAGGAAACCCCCACTGCTCCCCCGCCCGCCCCCCCTCCCCCCAGGCCTGGCTGCAGAGCAGGGGTGGAGGAGGGTTAAAGCTGCCTCAGCCTGTGCTTCCCAGTCCAGACCCCCTGGGAGAAGGGGTGGAGGGGGTGGGGGTTGCGCATTCAGAGTGCTCCGGGCAGAACCGCCTGCACAGGCAGGACGGCTGTGGAGCTGGAGATAGCTGCTGCTTTGCGTTTGCGGACACTGAACTGCATCCTCTGTCCAGGGCAGAAGTAGGTGCCACAGTGCCCTTACCGGACTGAGCCTGGACGGAGGGGCGTGGGCGCATTTGTCTGGACAGAAGCAGCCCCGTGGGCCTCGCTCTGCTGGTTCCCGCACCAGGACGCATTTGGTCAGACCTCCTCTGTGTCGTCGGCGCTGCGGCAGTGATGGGGGGACGGGCGTGCTGAGCGGCTGCCTGCATGAGGACGGGGCAGCGGCTCCCGGCCTGGTGCCCTCGGGGCCGCTCAGCCTAGGTTTAGTCTTTGAACTACAAAGTGAGTGGCTGTGCTGCTCCTGGCGTGGGAACTGCTCGGAGGCGGCGGCGAGGTGACATTGGAATGCACTCCCCCGGGAGCTGTTGCTGTCACGTGGTTTTCATTCTGTGGGGACAGCCCTTTGACAGGAGCTGGCTAACCCGTGGAGGGGCAGAGGCTGACAGGCGGAGGCTCTCACAGCCGTACGTCCCTGAGCCAGGTCTGAACCCAGCTCTGGGCCCATGGACGGCGTCCTGGAGGAGTGACCGTGAACTCGGGAGGAAGCTGACACGGCGGGAACGCAGGCCCGCGCCGGGCACTGGCCAGCTGCACAGGCATGACCGCATTTACCCTCCTCACTGTCCTGGGAAGCAGGTGGTGCAATACCTCTGTGATTCAGAGGAGGCGGCGGAGGCACAGAGAGGTTAAGTACTGTGTTCCAGTTGTCAGCTCCTAAGGGGTGGAGCCAGGACTGGAACCCCAAAGGCTGGCCCCAGAGCCTTTGCACCCAGAGAGGCATTTCCAGCAGGCGAGGGGCGGGGCCGGGTCTGCAAGGCCCCTGGACGCCAGGAGGAGCGTGGCTGACCCTGGCAGGTGCGCACTGCCCAGACCGTCAGATTTTGTAGACCATTCATGTTGAAAGAAAATTGCTGATGTTAGGTTCGCCAAGTAAGGATATTAAAAAAAATTTTAAAGGCCAATTAACTACCACCATTTCACAAAAAGAAAGATGATCTTAAATACACCCCAGATAGTAAGGATGAGGGGCCACCCTTTAAATGGCAAAGTTTAGCTTTCAGGAAAGTCTGCGTCGGCCTTCCCTGTGTTTCCACATTTCACCCTAGATCGTGGCCAGCCCCGTGTGAGAGGCCATGGTCGCTGATGGGAGCCTCAGAGGTTTGGCCCCTTGAGTCCCTGTGTGGGAGTGTCCAGGTCAGAACGGTGGCGGGGGCGATGGCCCTGGCGGAACCCGCAGGAGGGAACCCTGAGCCGCCCCACTGGTGGGAGCCGCCACCCCACATTGACGGCGATGTCTGTGGACTGTTCTCGTCCTTTTCCTGGTCAGGTGCTGGGGGCCCGCATGAGGGAGCCGTGAGGAGGCAGGAGGAGGCCGGGCCCCGAGCTCTTCTCACTTCCTCTCCTGGAGGCAGCGTCCTGGCCAGAGCCCAGGGCCTCGGTGTCTCGGACACCGTACCCTTTCTCAGAGGACTTGGAAGCAGTAGCATACCTGACTGTCTTTTTCTTAGAGAACATGAAGGAAAAAACACACCTGGAACCCGGTTTCCATAGGCTTTGGGCTGCGTACCCGCTGTCACTGCATGCTGCAGCGGGGGTGGGGTGGGGGGGATCCCCACTTCCTGACAGTGTGTTTCCTGCTTTAGTTGTACTTGAGTTGAACTTTCTCACCAAATCTCATTCCCCCAAGTAAAGTTCCGTTGCTTCTGCCTCGCCATCCATCCATCCATCCAGATCAGGCAGACACTTGGGCCTGGGCACACGGGAGGGAGAGAAGCGCCCCCCAGGGGTCTGCGGCTGTCCTGAGTGTTGCCGTAATGCGGTGACAGGACACGTCTCTCACTCGCGGGAGGCAGGCAGTGCTGTGTGACCACTGACACGGGAAGAAGATTGGAGAAAGCATTGGGACTGTCGGGCAGATGGCAGCTTGCGGTGGCGTGCGGAAGCTGGTGCTCATTTAGTCATGTCAGACACCGCCTTCCTCCGGTGGAGCTGCACTGCCCTGGAGCCTCCTCAGAGCCAGGGCTGCTGTCGTTGGACTGGCCCATGAGGACCCTCACTCTCCAGTCCACAGGTCTTGAAGATTAGGGCCTTGTGTGTTTTCCCGACTGGTCATTCAGTGGCGTGGTGCCCGGAGGGGCGCTTGCCATTCAGAAGTGGCTGAGCCCTGGCTCCTAGTGAGGCTTAGTTGTCCTGGGCAGTGGCTGAGGCTGTACTGATGGGAGCGCCTGGCTCCTGTCCCTCTGATTTGTGGCTTCATATGGAGCCTCCGAGAGCAAGGTCCCCTCTGGGAGCTAAAGACAGCCGAGTGTCAGCGCAGTGCCCACGGCTGGCCCTCCTGCTGCCCGGCCCAGGAGACACACTGGCGAGCGCTTGGAGGGGACGGGGTGTCCCACGCGGCCCACGCATCCCCTGCCCTGAGCTGCCTTGCTGCCTGCGCTCTGCTCCCAGAGTGTCGAAGTTGATGGAAATAAATGAAAACACGAACAATGATCTCGGTTTGGTCAGGTACCCCTTGATTAGTCAGAAGCCTTCTGTTCTTTCCGGATTTAAGTTTTACCCCAGTGTGGTGCTCTGAGCTGCTGGCAACTCTCGGAGGCAGATTGCTGATGCTGAGGTTCAGGGCGAACGGCAGACTCGTTGGGGGGGCAGCTGGCGCAGCATTGCAGGTCTCACTGGGCCCGTGAGGGGGCGAGGCCCGGGCCTGAATTCCTGACATGCAGTGTGGGTTCGAAGCCTAGCCCCTCCGAGCCTCCCATAAGCGGGCACCCAGCGTCCTTGCCCGGGAGCCCCCTGGAAACTATATCCTTAGTCTGTAGTGGCTGCGGCCTAGGAGAAGCTGATGGGCTAGGCTCGACCATGCCTGTAGCCACCACCCATGCTGGGCAGTCAGGTGGGACGTGGCCAGCCTGGGTCACAGAGTGGCAGTAGATGCTGGGGATATCCCGCCTGGGGTTTGGTGTTGGTTTTTCTTTTTGGACCAAATGCTTCCTGGGAAAATATAACGAACAGATTTGAGGCTCACTGTGACTTTTTAAAGAAGAAAACTACTCATCCCCATAAGACCAGGACCGAGTTCTAGCTCTGGTCTTCCCTTTCCTCCCAGTAGGTCCCAGCATTGCCTTTGTTCCTGTGTCGTACGCCCCGCCCTCAGCGCCGGGTGGAGGAGTGCCTGCAGGGTGGGTGGGCCCCGACTTGGGCCTCAGATGTAGGGTCTGGTCACCGCACCACAAATACTTCCCTCTTTACCATGCCCACCTGTCGTCAGCCCAGCCACATGGATTGGCTGGTTACTTGGGTTCCATTTTGGCTGTTGGGGGTTCAGAAACCACCCCATCGTTGCGGGGGTGAGCGTTGCTGGGCGGAAGGCAGCGTGTGTCACGAGAGCAGGTGGAGGGTGAGTGGAGGCCGCGGCGGGCGCGGAGTGGCTGCTGGGGGATGAGTGCGCATGTTGGGTGGTTGCTTTCTGAAGTGGCTTTAGCGGTTGAGTGTAAGGAAGAGGTCTCTTGGCAGAAGGAAGATTGAGGGAGTTGTACAATTTCCTCCCATTAATAACCCTGATGTGCCTGGTACCTCGCAGAGGGCGTGCCTGCAGCCCGGCAGACTCTCAGAGCGCTGCTGAGTATGGAGCTGTGGTCAGTGAAGCCCCGCCCCTTTAGAGGCGCTTACCTAGTCACCTACCCCACCACCTGGGAAGGGACAGGGTGGCCCTTCCCAGCCAGGGGCGTGTCAGCCACAGAGGCTGGGCCCTTTCTGTGCCCAGAGGCAGACAGCACGTAGAATGGGGTCCGTCGTGTCATCAGGGGACCTGGGCCATGAACTCCGGACCACTCTGTACTCTAGTCTGGGAATGAAGAGGTTAGGCTGGGAGGAGGCAGGGCACCCAGGTGTGTCCATTCACAGACAGCCTCCCACCCCCAGATGCAGGGTTAACGAGGCAAAATGCCAGCACCAGGTGGGCCCTGCTAGTCCTCTTTCCGGAAGCAGGAGGCCAGTTCGGATCTCAGAGGAGGGCTCAGGTCTCGGCTCTGCCAGGCGCTGCTTCCCGCTGAGCCCGGGGGAGAGCCCGCATCTCTGGATTCACTGTCCAGGAGAAGGCGGTGGGCTGCTTTGGGAGGGGTAGTGATGGGGCAGGAGTCGTCCAGGTCGCCTTGGGGAAAATGCTGAGGGGATTTGTGGGAACCCTGAGTCTGACCCTCTGGCTTTGGAAATGACTCTGACCTTTGTCATTGTAGGAAGACATGGCTGCTCACGTAGGAGCTTCCCGGACTCCCCAGGAAGTGATGGAGCATTACGTAAGCATGTACATCCACGGCAACCTGGGGAAGGCCTGCATCCCTGACACCATCCCCAACCGGGTGACAGACCACACCTGCCCCAGTGGAGGCCCCCTCTCTCCCAGCCTCACCACCCCCTTGCCTCCCCTAGACATCTCGGTGGCCGAGCAGCAGCAGCTGGGCTACATGCCGCTGCGCGACGACTACGAGATCGAGTACGACCAGGACGCCGAGACGCTCATCAGCGGGCTCTCGGTCAACTACGACGACGACGACGTGGAGATCGAGCTCAAGCGCGCGCACGTGGACATGTACGTGCGGAAGCTCAGGGAGAGGCAGCGGCGCAAGAACATCGCCCGCGACTACAACCTGGTGCCGGCCTTCCTGGGCAAGGACAAGAAGGAGCGGGAGAAGGCGGCCAAGCGCAAGATCACCAAGGAGGAGCGGGAGCTGCGGCTGAAGCTGCGGCCGCTCTACCAGTTCATGTCCTGCAAGGAGTTCGACGACCTGTTCGAGAACATGCACAAGGAGAAGATGCTGCGCGCCAAGATCCGGGAGCTGCAGCGGTACCGGCGCAACGGGATCACCAAGATGGAGGAGTCGGCCGAGTACGAGGCGGCGCGGCACAAGCGGGAGAAGCGCAAGGAGAACCGGAACTCGGCGGGCGCCAAGCGCGGGCGGGAGGACGCCAAGGACGGCGAGTTCGCCGCCATCGAGAACCTGCCGGGCTTCGAGCTCCTGTCGGACCGCGAGAAGGCGCTCTGCAGCTCCCTGAACCTGAGCCCCGCGCGCTACGTCACCGCCAAGACCATCATCATCAAGGACCACCTGCAGAAGCGCCAGGGCATCCCCTCCAAAAGCCGCCTGCCCAGCTACTTGGACAAAGTCCTGAAGAAACGGATTTTAAACTTCCTCACGGAGAGTGGGTGGATATCCAGGGATGCTTCCTGAAGCCGCCCGCCCGCTGAGGCTGGAGTGAGGCTGAAGTCGCTTGTGAGCCGAAATGACTGGGGTGAGGGGGGAGGGGGACAGCAACCGCTTTTTTCCCCATTGTTGTTTTCAGCAAATTGAGTTCCTTTTGTTAGGGTGTGAGTTCTCTCCTGGTCCTCTGAAGGAAGCGATAGTAACCACCTTGGACCAGGCAGGAGGGGACTGATGCAGGTATCGGGTACCTTGGTCCTAAGAGCAGTGCGTTAAGATGGCGATGCGCCTGTGTGCTCAGTGTGAATGTGAGGAGGTGGGAGCGTTCCCGGTGAGCCCCTTCCCTGGGGGCACACCTGTGCTGGCGCCGGCTGCCAGCCTTGCCTGGTGACACCGGCTGCGGCACGGGCACTTTAGATGGCGTCGGGCAGGTGGGCGGGGAGGGCAGAGGGCAGGGCCAGGCTTCCTCGGACCGTGAGGAAGAGGCTGGTAGTGAACAGACCAAAGGAGCTTCCCCTTAGCTACTGGCAGTGGCAGTGGCAGAGTTAGGGTTTGCAGTTCCCAGGCCCCGAAACTGCCCGTTTTGCGCACTCTGGGCAGCGCCCCCTAGTGTAGAGGGTGGCTGTGGGAAGCATGGCAGCCAAGACCAGTGCAGTGGCCAGGACTGAGCCCCTTCCTGGGGGGCAGCTGCTGGCTGCTCTTTGGACTTGCGTGCATTTTACTTGCAAAACCTTGTTTTAGAAAGTTCATGGCTAAGTTGTGTTCTGGTGTTTTCAAAGGTTTTCGTCACAGTTGCAAGTACCTTTTTCACTGAAACCCTGACCAGGCTAGCCTGGCCAAGCACCTGACCTTCAGGTGGCCTTGCCCCCTGGAGACCAGCCAGGCGAGATGGGCGGCCCATGTGGCCGTTGGTCCCAAGGCCCTTGTGTTGCTGCTGAGTCACTGCCCTGAACCAGATTCCACGTGGCTCTGCCCAGCCGCTTCAGAGGCTTTTTCAGGGGCCTCTTCCACGGTACTTCCTTCGGCACTTGGTAGCCATTTGTCTTCCAGGCTGCTCAGGGTTCTCACGTCCAAGACCCTGCTTAGGGCCAGTGGTGACCGCCTTCCGGCACCTGGCCTGCTTCTGGCCGCAGTTATGGAGAGACGTGGCCTCAGAATGTTTGGGCTTGACGTTACATTAAAGTGAAGTTTGAAAGAGAAAAGGTCCCTTACCGTTTGCAGTATGACCTAATTATGGTGCCTTTCCCTTGCTTTCTCCATCTTTCTGTCCCCTGGGGCGAAGTTTCTCAGATGAACTGGAACATCAGTGTGTTGTGTGTGGCTGTAGTAAAGCCAGGGCCTGCGGGCAAGGCGCTCCTTGCCGACTAAGCCAGGACTTCTCGTTGACAAGTGTGAGCGGGGTGTTAGGGTGAGGGCCACCTCCACTGCCCTGCTGGTAACTGCCCTCCATGGAGCTGGTGTTGCCACCACTGGCAGCGAGGGAGGCAGTGCTGCCTTACAGCTTCTCAGCCAGGGGCCCTTGCCCAGGGTTCCTGGACCCAGCAGCCTCAGCCCCCAGTCCTGGGGCCCCTGGAGGCCTTCGTACCAGCCTCCAGGCGGCCTGGGTGCAAGCGAACCTCAGAATCGCTGGCTTTAGCTGACCTGGTGTCGTCATGCCTGGGTGTCCTGTCAGATGCCTCGCCTGGTGAGGTTTCTCACGTAGTCATATTCTTCTATACAGGGGCTGCCAGGCTTCATTAAGCTGGAGAAGCAGGCGCCCCAGTAGCTGTGGCCAGTCGAGAGCTGCCAAGTGAACACGTGGTGCTGGAGGTTTCAGGGTGTTTCCCTCTTGATGGCGTGAACTTATTTAGGCGTGGCTGTTTTAAAACACGATGAATGTATAATTTATGGTAAAGTGTCACCTTAGTTACAAGGGGAAAGTGATTTCGGATTGGTTGCCTTTATCCCGTCCACGCCCGTTGCCAGTCTTTACCCTGCTGTGAGCGCAGAGCCTTTACACGTCTGTATTTAATTCCGTAAGTTAGTTACCACAATCCCAAGAATTAGGTCTTCAAAATTTAAACTCCAACCTTTGAGTCCAGTTCTGTAACTCAGCTATTCGGAATCCTCTCTGGATGCAGCGTTCCAAGAATGTGTTAAAGCCGACCTGACCGTTTTTACTGCCCTTTACTTTAATTAAACAAGTTGAGAACAAAAGCGTGTCCCCGACTGCTTCTTAGCACCTGCTCCAAAGCCTGAGGCAGCCTTTCGGGCCAGCTTTCAGACGCAGGGTGGGGGACAGCACAGACACGTGTTAGCTGGCACTTCTGTCAAACCAGCTTCTTCAGACTCAGACTTGCTTCTGTTAAGCAGGAAACCCTCATGCCAGCCCTCGCTCCCTGAAGGGCACTGGGAAAGGCGTGTCCACGGAGCAGGCCGGGCTGCGGAGGGCTGCCAGTAGACAGAGCGCTGCCTGGATTGTCTACACTGTACGTGTCCCTATGCTGCACTTACGCCAAACCCAGAAGCCTGGACGGCCAACCACTCTAATTTCTAGTGTAAATCCGGGTGGCAGGGCCTCAGGTGTTCTGTTACAATGGTGAGACCTGCACATTTTACCTCACTCATTTGTACCCATTGGCCTAAGGTAAAATTGGCTTCATTGTACGTGGTTTCCCTCCGAGTCTCAGAACCCGTGGACTCACTGAGGGTGTGCTGTGCGTGGTGGGTGGTGGCGTTCTCCCTGAATGGGAACCGATGGCTGGGGCTAGTGAGGAGCTGGGCGCCCGCGTGGCTTTCAGCAGTCGTAGCTCTGCACAGGGAGGGCGGCGGACACTCACAGGAGTGATCTGAAATGACTCCTGCGCAGCCTCTTTCCCAGCAAGTGCAGGAGGGGGAGGGAGGCACTCACAGCCCGAGGACAGGCGGAGCTGCGGCTGCGTCCCGGTTCATCAGCACGAGGCGGGCGGCCTTTAGTTCTGGGATATGTCTTACAATGGAAGGAGAAAAGTGTTTGAAATTGTATGTATTAAAAGTTTAATTATGGGAACAGTACATCTTCAAAATTACCAGCCAAGTAAAATTGCCCCATATTTTCTCCGCACCCCTTAGGCCAATGCAGTGGCAGCTGTTTTTCGTTCCTAACAGACACGGCCGGTCCTGTGGCGAGCCCCGGGCCAGCTTCCGCAGACTGTCCTGCTGTGGGTCCCGAGTGTGTGGTCCTGTCATGGTCCTCAGGCAGACACGTCCGCCCAGAGCAGGCCAGTCCCACGCCGGCCTGCAGTGCACTGATGGAAGCCAACACGTGCCTGCGTGTATGTGTCAGGTACACAGCCAAGTCACGCTCTCCTTAGTAAGGATCGCCACCAAGGGACACAAGAGACTTATCAGAAAGTAGGAAAATAAACATCGGGGCTTTAATCCTCAAATAAAATTTAAAAACTAAACAACATTTAAAATTTACCAAGCATGCAAGCCCTCGGGTTTTGAGAAAGACCATCTTACTAGGGACATACCTTCAGGTCATTAGTACCTAGCTGAATATAAGAGATAAACATTTCTACATGTACTTGAACAAAACAGGAAAAGAGTAACTGATTTCGTCAAATCCGTCTTATTCTAGGTGGGGAGAATTGTTAAGGTACCTCCAAAGAAAAGCCAGAAGTCGGTCACTTAGCAGCTAGATGGTGATTACAGGTGGACTCACTATGTCCTCCACCAAGCACGTAAGTTTTCTGAGCCAGAACCAAGTTAAACTGTCTTTCCTCCCCTGAATGAGGTGCAGAGGGCTGAGGACTGCTGAGTTCACACGGACAGTGAGAAGCAGAAGGCGCACAGGGCAGGTGGCGTGGCCCACTAGCCAAACAGCACAATTCCCGGAGACCTTTTATTCATTTTAAATACTTTGGTGTCATCAGACTTTGAGCAGATGTAGCGTTATTCACGAAACCCGAGGGCCCAGTGGTGTCCTGCTCTGTAAGCATGTGAACTATTAAACGTGTATTAAAAATCAATAAACAGGCTCCCAAATTAGAGTCCAGTAACAGCTGAGCAATGGGCCCAATTTCCTGTTTAGCCGCTGGTTACTAAAGCTTTCCAACAAGGTTTGGAGTATTCACAGACGAACCAGCCCTTTAAGTGTTACAGCCAGTGATTACCCACAACCCACTGAGCCTGGGAGAAGCTACGCTTCCTTCACCACCCCCACCAGGGCGGGCCGCAGGGTGCGCCCGTGCAGCTTGTAGCCCACTTTGTTCACCAGCGCCACCGTGCCCGGCTCCTTCCCCTCCACCGGCGTGTGGAACAAGGCCTCGTGCTCGTAGGGGTCGAACTTGGCGCCCATGGGGTCCAGCCTGAGCAGGCCGTGCTTCGTGAACACCTTCTGGATCTGGACCTCGGTCATGACCAGCCCCTCGTAGAGGTTCTTCAGGTGCGGGTTGTCCTCTGTGACCTCCTCTTTGGGAACGCTCTGTGTGGCCTTCTCCAGGATGTCTGCGACCTCCAACAAGTCCTTGCAGAAGCCCTGGATGCCTGAACAAAGTCCAAGAAGAACATTTGCATTCCACCCGTGACAACTGAGTGGGCAACTCAAAACTAACCTCAATGGCCCGACTGAGAAAGAAATACGAACCCCCAAAGCCTTTTCTGGGTTTGGACAAGAGCTAATTAGGTGTGAAGACTGGCAGCTGAAAATGTGCAGAACCACCCCCTCTGCCCTGCTCCAGCCCCGGAGAAACCGCCTGCTCCCGAAGAGCGCCCCGCCCCCGCCCCTGCCCAGCAGCAGACAGCACGGGGCCTGGGGCACATCCCTGGCAGCGACTTAGCTGCTGTGGGGTCCCGGTCAGCCTCGCTGGGTCTCAGCCCTTCAGTTATAAAGCGGGACGATCGTGCCTCCCAGCGACGGTAGGAGGACCGACAGAGTCATGTATGCTTCGAGTGCCTGGGACACTAGATGTATTCAATGTTAGCAGCTACTGGGCACTGTGGGGTAAGAGTTACCAAGACTTCGCCTTCATCTAACAGAAGACAGAACGTTAGAAAGGTCACTCAAAATTCAAGGCAGTGTATTACACAATTTTTGTGGTTTCAAAGAAAAGGTTCAGATGCCAACTGGAAGGCATGGTGAGAGCACCCACACTGGCGCCTGCTTCCACCAAGGCCCCACCCCGCAGGAACCAACGGCGGCCTCAGGCTAATGAGCACAGCAGGGGCCACCGCTAGCTTTGTGATGAGTGGCAGGTCACGAAGCCTCAATGGTCTCAACTGTAAAGTGGGAAGGACAGGGACAGATACTCAAAGGTGACAACAGACAGCATCTGAGGAGATCTTAAGTGGTACCAAAGTGGTTGCTGGTGATGCCAAGGAAACGACACCAGAGAGGCTGACCTGCCAGGATTACCCGCAGGTCCACACCGAGGCTCCATGTGGAACGAGGAAGCCTCCTGCTTACAACTCGAAGTGCCAGTCACAACTCCAAGTTTCTCCTTAAAAGGGGGCAAGGGGAGAGGACAACCAGCAGGCTCCCCGCTGGCTGACCTCGCTGTGTGATACGTACGTACGCACCCCCTGCCCTCCGTTCCCCTATTTCCCAGATCAATATCATACAATGATAAAAGTTACCATATAATTTTGCCTCCTCCACCAATTTTTGGGTCCTCTGCCGCAAGTTCTCAGTATCTGCCAAAGCTCGCTTATATTTTTCCTAAAAAATGAAAAAGGAAACTTGACATGAATAAAGCATAGAACAAATTCATAGGAAAGCAAATCTGACATAACAAACCGCAAGTCAAAATACAAATGACATCTATTATCATGTCTGAGACTTTGGACTATAGACAGTGCAGCTTAACATGGAAATGAGTTACACCCGTGTCACCTTCCAGCGAGCGGGGAGCCCGATGTCAAGGTGACAAATACTATGCGGCCCCCCGGCCATCCTTACTCAGCGGACAGCTGTGGGAAGAGAAAGAAAAACGACTTTCTCGGGGCCCTGACGGCCTCATCACCAAGGAAGGGCCATTCACTTCCTTAACCAAGTTTCCCACTTAAGGGGAGCCCAGCAGCCTCCTAAGCCTGTTCCCATAAGCCGGGCGGACCCTTACGGCGTGTAAGCATCTGAATTATGGGATTGTCCTCATGTCGCACCACTTGACTGTAATCTCACATGTGCCCCGATCAATTCAGTTTTTAAAATGGACTAGATTACTCTGGGGGGTACCCGTTTCCAGTCTTCATTCAGGCAATTCCAGTGCAGTGGTCAGGAGCAAGGTCTCCAAGGCTCAAACCCTGGCTCTGCACTCAGCAGCTAGGCGACCTTAGGAAGTTTACTTAACTTTCCTGTGCCTCAGTTTCCTCGTCTGTAAACAAGGATCTTAGCAATTGACTTACTGGTGCCTGTGAGGAACAATATACATAAAGGCGCTGGAACAGGGTCAGCACCCACGTGTCTGGTATTGCCATTCTTAAATCCTGAAGGAACTGACTATGCACCCACCTTACTGCCGAGTTCACAAACCTCACAAACGGCTGCCTCCCCTCACACCCAGCTTAAACAGCCATGCTGGTGTTCCTTGTATGTAAAGGCCAACTGAAATCTTAGCTCAATGCAATCTATGTAGCACGTAACGATGAGTCTCATGGCAGAGCCAGAGCAGTGCAGGACTTGGGTTCCAGTCCCTCCTTTAGCAGAAGCATGCTGCAGGCCCCAGCGTAGTCCTGGGACAAACTATGAACTCGCCTGGCGCTCAACCGACCACCTTCCCTAAGAGCCTGCGGCCTTACCATAGTGTCCTTCAGCTGCTCCTCTAACTTGGCCTTCTCCTCCATGAGCGTCTTCTCTGCACAGGGAGTGTCCGTCTTCTGGTCAGTCTGACCCACGTCCTCTTCCAAGTTCTGGCCACTGTTCTTCTGCTTTGCAGCTGTGCACAGCAGCCGAGGAGTGGGCCTGGGGAAGTGCATGCAAGGCAGAGGTAGGATCTTTCAGTCTGAGGTAACTTCAGGACTATTTGCTATTGACTTGCTGGGGGAGAAAGGGTTTACCTTGCACACGATGTATAGAAACTATTTGTAAACAACCCTCTGCAGCTAGTACGAACGTGTCCCAGGCTACCTGCCAGCCTCCTCTCCTGTGCCCCTGAGCTGTGTCCTCCAGGCCCCCGCCCCCCCGAGTACTGGGGGAGCAGCTATTAGCGGACATGAGGCCCAGAGCTGATGTTGACCACAAAGGTGAACGGGGCAGAGATCCTGCCACAGGGCACTTCATGTCACGCAAAAGAGGTATCTATACGCAAGGAACTATAATTTTGGGTTTAAACGTGATAAAAGGGGAGGCTCTGGAAGGCTGAGCATAGAATACTTCTTAGCTTTGGAGAATGGAAAAATGAAAGGCTTCATGCAGAGGGGCCTTGAAGGACAGCTAAGAGTTACAGGTAAGGCTGGCCAGGTGGCTCAGAAGGTTGGAGCGTCGTTCCATACACCGAGAGGTGGCAGGTATGATCCCCAGATTCCCAGCCTGGTGGGGCACATATGGGAGGCAGCCAATCGATGTTTCTCTCTCTCTCTCCCCCTGCCTCTCTAAAATTAAATTAAAAGTTACACATAAAGAGTCGGAGTGGACCGCAGACCCACTTCAGGAAGAGGGAACTGCTTGGCCAAGACATGGGGGATGCACCGGGGAAAAACAAAGAACTCCGAGACGAATCCTGGAGGTAGAAGTGACTTAACATGATCCAGTCTGGTCCCCACGTCCAAAAGGTTAAGCAATTAAGCCCAAGGTCACAAAGCCACGAGTAAATGACAGAACAGTCTTAAAACCCAGATCTCTTCACCAGGACCCGAGGGTCCCATCTGAGGAGGAGCTACATTCCATTTTCTTCCCAGAACAGAGGAAAGCCTCAGTGAAGAGGAAAGCTGTCGGTGCAGCGTGCGCAGGGATGTGCAGTTGCTCCCACAATCTGCAACCGTGCAAGAAGCCACCAAACACGACCGCCTTGGGTAACATCAGAGCCGAAACCCTGTGCGCGTGGTCCTGGGCCGAGAGAAATGAAGGGCCCATTCGTCCGCTCGCGGGGGGGAGAGCAGGACCTTCTTACCGTCTTTTTATTTCTGTGACTTAAAAAACGCCTAGTCCTAAAATGGAGCGTGCTGTTGTGAAACCTGTTTTATTTTCTACTTGTTCTGCCCTCTGGCGTGAGGGTCACAGCCCTCTGCTTCCCTGGCCGTGGTGCTGCCAGCAGGGGCTGCTGAGAGGGAAACTGAGTCCCCGAGAGTTCAGCTGCCCCAAGGCATCTGAGTGCAATTCAGCCCTCCAGACGCCCGGCTTGGGCCTCTTTTCACAGAAATTCATGACGCCTGGTCATGCCTTTCCGGGCAACTAATTCCAGATACAGAGCCACAAGCTACTTGAGCAAAAACCTTTCGCTCAGGTGCTCCAGGTGGGCCACCGCCCTTTTGTCCCCACCTTTTGTTTACTGACTTGTGGGGGCGGCAATCACGCCTCAAACCGCCTTCACCACCTGTAACCCTCGCCGGGCGCCCCGTGCAGGGCGTCAGGCCGCGAGGCAAGGGGCCGGGTTTGCGGGCCCAGCTCGGGACCCGCTCCGTGAAGTCACTGCTGCCTAAGCTCCAAACTCTCGTCACGGCGGCGCTGCAGCAGGAACGCGGGCCGCGTGGAAAACGCCCGTGCACCGCCGACCCGAACCCGGTCCCGTCAAACGTTCCGCCCGCGGGCCCGGCGGCCCCGAGGCTGAGGCTGAGGCTGAGGCTGCCTGTGCCCGGGCGCGCGCACGCGGGGGCCGCACACTGGCCCGGAGACGCGTGCGGGGGTCAGCGCGGGCCTCGGCACACGGGCGCACCGTCCCTTCCACACCCCAGGCCCGCGCGGGCGTCCGCGGCCCACGACGGCCCGCTCGCGGCCCACACTCGGGCCGGACGGCACTGAGGGCCGCGCCCTTCAGCCCAGGGCCGCCGGGCGCCCCTTACCGGAGAGAGAACGCCAAAGCCGGGAGGCTGCGCCGCACCAACCTCACGCACCGAGCCGCCATGACCGCCACCCGCGCCGGCACTGCGCACGCACCGGGCATGCGCGGAGGCCGCTGGCCCGCCCCCTCTGGGGCCAAGCCACTCGCGCAGACTCTGTGCCTGCTACTTTCTTTCAGCCAATTCGCGACCGCCTTTCTTCTGATGGACGGACAGGAGTCACCAATAGTGTGGGTCACGGTGGGTGGGTGGGCGGGGTCGGAGGTCTTCCCGAGCCCCAGGACCAGGGGAGAGTGGAAGGAAACAGTGGGAGGAGGCCCTCCGTGGGCGGGGCGTGGTCAAGGGAAACACCAATGGGGAGGAAGCTTGCGGGGGGCGGGAAAGGGGCGCCGGAAGTGCGCACGTTTGGGCGCTCGAGGTCCTTGGGCCGGTTTTCCTCACCAGCGCCCCGTCTCGCTCTTTGCTCGTGGAGACCGTTTGGGGGCGGGGCGGGCATTGGCCTCTTGCTACCGCCCAGCTCCCGGCGCCGGCTGTCGGTGGAATGCGGCGGGGGAGGCCTTACCTTGCTATGATGTATGGAAACTGCGAGCGCCCCGAAGGCGCCTGCAGGCACGTGGGGAAGAGCGGCTTGGGGGGCGCCGCCCCCTTCCGCTGTCGCTCCGCGGTGGCGGAGGAGAAGGGGCGGGCCGTGGTTCGAGCACGCCGTCGCTCTGTGTCATTAAAAATTACGGCGGCAACAAAAAGTCAACAACAAACTAACAAACCCCAGGAAGCAAATGTGACAACGTGAGCAGGGTTGATGTTGGATGACGGGTATGTTGGTTTTCTTCACTTTTCGATCACCTTCAGTTTCCTTGGAATAAAACGAAGCAGGACGAAGTAAGAACAGCGCCTAGTAAAGTGGAGACACAGCTGAAGCTCGCAGTCCAGCTGTCATCGCTGTGACAGGTCAGTGCCCCTGTCCCGGGCCTCGAAGAAGCCGAGTGCGGGAAGAGCAGGTGCTGCCCCTCCAGGGAGGCCCCGGAGCCCCGGCCTGGCTCCTGCTCAGGACTGCGGGGCCTGCAGTCCCCAGGATCCGAGGGCCGGGCCTGCAGTCCCCTGTGAGATCCGAGGGCCGGAGCCTGCAGTCCCCTGTGAGATCCGAGGGCCGGAGCCTGCAGTCCCCTGCGAGATCCGAGGGCCGGGCCTGCAGTCCCCAGGATCCGAGGGCCGGAGCCTGCAGTCCCCAGGATCCGAGGGCTGGAGCCTGCAGTCCCCAGGATCCGAGGGCCGGAGCCTGCAGTCCCCAGGATCCGAGGGCCGGAGCCTGCAGTCCCCTGTGAGATCCGAGGGCCGGAGCCTGCAGTCCCCAGGATCCGAGGGCCGGGCCTGCAGCCCCCTGCGAGATCCGAGGGCCGGAGCCTGCAGTCCCCAGGATCCGAGGGCTGGAGCCTGCAGTCCCCAGGATCCGAGGGCCGGAGCCTGCAGTCCCCAGGATCCGAGGGCTGGAGCCTGCAGTCCCCAGGATCCGAGGGCCGGAGCCTGCAGTCCCCAGGATCCGAGGGCCGGAGCCTGCAGTCCCCAGGATCCGAGGGCCGGGCCTGCAGCCCCCTGCGAGATCCGAGGGCCGGGCCTGCAGTCCCCAGGATCCGAGGGCTGGAGCCTGCAGTCCCCTGTGAGATCCGAGGGCCGGAGCCTGCAGTCCCCAGGATCCGAGGGCTGGAGCCTGCAGCCCCCTGCGAGATCCGAGGGCCGGGCCTGCAGTCCCCAGGATCCGAGGGCTGGAGCCTGCAGTCCCCAGGATCCGAGGGCCGGAGCCTGCAGTCCCCAGGATCCGAGGGCTGGAGCCTGCAGTCCCCTGCGAGATCCGAGGGCCGGAGCCTGCAGTCCCCAGGATCCGAGGGCTGGAGCCTGCAGCCCCCTGTGAGATCCGAGGGCCGGGCCTGCAGTCCCCAGGATCCGAGGGCCGGAGCCTGCAGCCCCCTGCGAGATCCGAGGGCCGGGCCTGCAGTCCCCAGGATCCGAGGGCTGGAGCCCCCAGCATCCGCCCCCCCCCCCCTGTGAGATCCGAGGGCCGGAGCCTGCAGTCCCCTGTGAGATCCGAGGGCCGGAGCCTGCAGTCCCCAGGATCCGAGGGCCGGAGATCCCCCAGATCCGAGGGCCTGGAGCCTGCAGTCCCCAGGATCCGAGGGCCGGAGCCTGCAGTCCCCAGGATCCGAGGGCTGGAGCCTGCAGCCCCCTGCGAGATCCGAGGGCCGGAGCCTGCAGTCCCCTGTGAGATCCGAGGGCTGGAGCCTGCAGTCCCCAGGATCCGAGGGCCGGGCCTGCAGTCCCCAGGATCCGAGGGCCGGAGCCTGCAGTCCCCAGGATCCGAGGGCCGGAGCCTGCAGTCCCCAGGATCCGAGGGCCGGAGCCTGCAGTCCCCAGGATCCGAGGGCCGGAGCCTGCAGTCCCCAGGATCCGAGGGCCGGAGCCTGCAGTCCCCAGGATCCGAGGGCTGGAGCCTGCAGTCCCCAGGATCCGAGGGCCGGGCCTGCAGTCCCCAGGATCCGAGGGCTGGAGCCTGCAGCCCCCTGCGAGATCCGAGGGCTGGAGCCTGCAGTCCCCAGGATCCGAGGGCTGGAGCCTGCAGTCCCCAGGATCCGAGGGCTGGAGCCTGCAGCCCCCTGCGAGATCCGAGGGCCGGAGCCTGCAGTCCCCAGGATC
This sequence comes from Ia io, assembly GCA_025583905.1. Taxonomy (NCBI): domain Eukaryota; kingdom Metazoa; phylum Chordata; class Mammalia; order Chiroptera; family Vespertilionidae; genus Ia; species Ia io. Next base: position 2,632,651 of record JAJQQW010000002.1, on the reverse strand, counting down.
CGAGGGCCGGGCCTGCAGTCCCCAGGATCCGAGGGCTGGAGCCTGCAGCCCCCTGCGAGATCCGAGGGCCGGGCCTGCAGTCCCCTGTGAGATCCGAGGGCCGGAGCCTGCAGTCCCCAGGATCCGAGGGCTGGAGCCTGCAGCCCCCTGCGAGATCCGAGGGCCGGGCCTGCAGTCCCCAGGATCCGAGGGCGGGAGCTTGCAGTCCCCTGCGAGATCCGAGGGCCGGGCCTGCAGTCCCCTGTGAGATCCGAGGGCCGGGCCTGCAGTCCCCTGTGAGATCCGAGGGCCGGGCCTGCAGTCCCCTGTGAGATCCGAGGGCCGGGCCTGCAGTCCCCTGTGATCCGAGGGCCGGGCCTGCAGTCCCCTGTGAGATCCGAGGGCCAGAGCCTGCAGTCCCCTGTGAGATCCGAGGGCCGGGCCTGCAGTCCCCAGGTTCCGAGGGCTGGAGCCTGCAGTCCCCTGTGAGATCCGAGGGCTGGAGCCTGCAGTCCCCTGTGAGATCCGAGGGCTGGAGCCTGCAGTCCCCTGTGAGATCCGAGGGCCGGGCCTGCAGTCCCCAGGATCCGAGGGCTGGAGCCGGCAGTCCCCTGCGAGATCCGAGGGCTGGAGCCTGCAGCCCCCTGCGAGATCCGAGGGCTGGAGCCTGCAGCCCCCTGCGAGATCTGAGGGCTGGAGCCTGCAGTTGCCTGCGAGATCCGAGGGCTGGAGCCTGCAGCCCCCTGCGAGATCCGAGGGCTGGAGCCTGCAGTCCCCAGGATCCGAGGGCTGGAGCCGTGGTCCCCCCCAGGATCCGAGGGCTGGAGCCGTGGTCTCCCCAGGATCCGAGGGCTGGAGCCTGTGGTCTCCCCAGGATCCGAGGGCTGGAGCCATGGTCTCCCCAGGATCCGAGGGCTGGAGCCTGTGGTCTCCCCAGGATCCGAGGGCTGGAGCCTGTGGTTTCTCCCAAGTAGAGTGCTGCTGCTTGTCACATTTTTGAGGACCAGACCTCTCTTCCTTCACCTTGCTCCCCCTTAAGTATTCATGATGTTGAATGAACACCTACTGCGTGCCGGGCAGGCCCTTTGCCACCTGCAGGAGAAGGCAAACAGCCAAGCCCCGAATTCAGGATGTTCTGTGGGAAAACACCTGGTTGTTAATTAAGGGCACGGAGAGAAAAGAGGGATTAGGACTGTTTGGGGATAAAAGAGCTTAAAGACATAATCGAATGGGATGTGTGGATCTTATTTGGATCATGATGGAACAAACCAACTAACAAAGATGTTTTGTGAGCCCGTGGGGAAATGTGAAGATAAACAGTATTAGATAGTAATGAGTTATTGCTACTTTCGTTAGGAAGAGATAGCTGATTACGAAAAAAATGTCCTAATCGTTTAGAGGTAAAATTGAAAGTATTCACAGTGAATTTCCACAGTGTCTGGAGTTTAAATATTCTAATAAAAAACAAAAATGAGTATCGGAGAAACACAAGTGGCAAAATGTTGGTAGTGGTTCAGCTGGATGATGGATACTGTGGAGGTTTGTATATGTGAAATTTTCTGTATTAAAATTTAAAGCAATATGTCATGATTTTTATTGGCCGTGACCTTGGGCAAGTCACTTACTTGCTCTTAGCCTTAATGTGCCGACCTGTAAGACGGGGATCATTTTACTTATTGTGGGGTTGCAAAGAGATGCAAATATTCCTTTCCTAACTCTTGGGCTCAGAGGAAATCAGATGGGCGTCCTGCCCTAAGTAGCTCACGGTGGAAGGGGGGGAATTGACAGCCTCTGTGTCCCAAGACAGACCAGCACTGGGCACCCTGCCCCAGAGGCCTGCCTGTGCTGCCATCTTGTGGCCACATTGGGAACTGCTCCAAAGGGCGCTGGGGCAGGCGGTAGAGGTGTCACTTGCCCCTGCTCTTGGGAGCCTGCTCGGGGAGTCCTGAGGTCTAGAACGTGATCACCTCAGTGCAGGTCGTGTCCACGTGGAGATGAAGCTGCTGGTCTGGGAGTGTCCCATACATGGACCCATACATGGCTCCTTACATGGGCCAGCCAGCAGGACACGCTTCCAGCAACGGGGACGGGAGGCCTGGCCGAGGGGGCGTGTGAACACCAAGCTAGACGGCATGTGGTGCCCCGACAAGGATGGGGCGGCGTGTAGGAAGCAGAGCATGCTCCGGAGAAGGCCGTGCAGATGGCTCGACAGCATGTGGGCCGAGCGGCCGGGGCCAGGCTCGATGCCCTCCCACCACCGCCCGCAGAGCGGCTGGCTGGTCAGTCACCTGGTCAGGCGACTTGCTCGAGGTCATGCAGGTGGAGAAAGGGAGAGCTTTTGTGTGTTTTCCCCGGCTAATCTTTGCTTCCATGTGCCTGTCGGGGCTGAAGCTAGAATCCGTGTCCACCGACTGCTGCAGGCTGCACGTCATCAGCAGCAGCAGCCCTCAGTGGGGCATCACTTTCATCCTTCCTCAAACTCCAAAATAAGCAATTGAAAAACAAACGGGCGCGGGTACGATGGGCGTGGTAGACAGAACTCTGAAGCGGGGCCCGAGGTCCCACCCTCTCCAACACTGAGCTGGGTGCGGCTGTGGAGGGCTTGCAGATGCAGGGAGGGTGTCTTGACCTCGGTGGGGATTATCGGGTGGGCTGACCGTGGGCGCTAACAGCAGCACGTGTCCTCCAGCAGGTGAAGTCCGAGCTGCGAGCACGAAGAGGACTCGGCTGTGACGGCCTTTTGGCAGGTGGGAGGTGGAGAGGCCTGGGTGGGCGCCGCTAGGAGCAGAGAGCGCAGCCCCCAGCGGGGAAACGACTCCACCAGCACCCCAGGAGCCCCAGGTAAGACCCCCCCCACCCCCAGGCCCTGGGTCCTGTGAGCGCGAGGGAGAGCCCAGCCGCGCACTGGCCCGTGATCACCCCGTGAGGGCGGCGTGCGTTCTCCGTTAGGTCAGCGCTCCTGTGGGTCTCAGGACCCAGATGGGTTAGCCGCCCTGGTGCCCGTTCCCGTCGCCGCCTCTCATTCTTGGCCCACTTTGTTTCTGGGTACAGGGGACGCCTCAGAACCCCCCCCCCCTAGGAAAATGGGGTGCGGGAAGGGGAGGGAGGCCTCCCTGGAAGAGGGACCTGGCAGCCCAGCAGCAGCGTCACCGCCACGCCTCCCTGGGCACGGGCTCCGGAGCGAAAGGGTGCGCTTGGTAAGAGAATGCCACCGAGGGGCCATGGACGGTCAAGCTGAAGTCACTTTGCAAAGAGCCCAGCCAGCTGCCCCGGGAATGCTGTTACCCCGCCCGCGGCAGGTCTGAGCTCTGTGCCCGGGTGCACTGGGCGGGCCCATTGCCCTCCCGAGGGGGGTGGACCGGGCTTTGGAGGTGCCCGGGGCCCTTCCGTGCAGAGGGCGGGCCCAGCGGGAAAGCCTTGCTCCTGGGCGAACCGCTGGCATAACAGCCCGGCCAGCACTCAGCTCACAGCAGCATTTCCTGCTGGAGCAGCTCTTTGTGGTAAATACACCCCCCCGCACCCCCCGCGCCCGTTTCTGGCTAAGTTTCCTGGGGCGACACGGTTGGAGGGCGATAACGGGATTTGAACCGCCTCTCCTGTTGTGTGAGTGAAATCTCCTCGGGGTGTCTCTGCCCCTCAGTAACCGTGCAACCCTCTTTCCCGGAGCCCCCGTTTCTCATCTGTGAACGGGCCGGCTCACAGGGCTGGGCCCCTCACCATGAGAAGGTGAGCAGGGACCGGAGGGCCCCCCTCCTCCCGGGCTGGGCTGGGCTGGGCAGGACACCCCAGAGCGGGGTGGCGCCTAGACAGCACAAGGGCACCTCCTTGCAGTTCGGGAGGCGGGGGTCCCAGCAGGGGGGCCGGCCTGGCCGGGTGCTGGTGGGGTTCTCTCCTGGGGTGAGGAGGGCGCCGTTTTGCTGTGGGGTCTCTTCCTTTTTTATAAGGACGCTCATGGCATCATGGGCCCACCCTGGTGCCCTCATCCAGGCCTGAATACCCCCAGAGGCCCCTCCTCCACATGCCCCCCCGGGGTTAGGGCTTCCACGTGTGAATTTGGGGGTTCAGACATTTAGCCCATAGCAGCCTGCCTTCCTTTCCAGCTCAGCACCAGATGGAGCCCTGGGCGCCCCAGGCTGACCGCACTCGTTGCCTTCTAGTGGGACAGTGACCGGATCCCATCAGCACCCCTTCCCGTCCCGCAGGGGCCAGTGTGAGCCCAGGGCCGGAGTGCGCACCGCCAGGCTGGCTGTGGAGACCTCAGCGAACGTGGAGCTCTGAGCCCGCTCGCGGAGCCCCCTCCCACGTGAGGGAAACCTTCGCTCCTGCACACGCCTGCTCGGTGCGCAGACAGCGGCACGCTTGCTGCTCAGCGGCTGACGATGGGGCAGTGGGCGGGGGAGGCTGCGATGGCGTCGGTGGGGCATGAGGCACAGCCTGGTGGGAGGGGGCCCTGTGCTGAGACAGGTGCCGGGGAGAGGACAGAGCCCATGTCTGACCCACGCAGGCCAAGCCCTCCGTTCATCCCGGGCTGCCCTGCTGCTTTGGGGGTGCAGGAGCCTCACTTCTGTTCCCCCACATTCCCTGCCACTGCCCTGCTGCTTTGGGGGTGCAGGAGCCTCACTTCTGTTCCCCCAGCCCACCCGTCTGCTTCCTTTCCCAAATAGGTTTCAAGCTCCGCCTAGGTCCCCGGCCCTGCCCCAGGCGCTGGGACAGTGGAGATGGCGGGGGGCGAGGGGGGGCAGATGGTCGCGGGAGGGGGGGAACTCCAGGGGAGCACAGGCGGTTAGAACGAAGGCGGCAGGAGGCCGGACCACACGCAGCTTCTGCCTTCTCTCTGGGAAAAGCAGGACCGTGAGCTCTTAAACACGCGCGGCTTCACTGGGTAGTTCTCATTCGGCACAGCTCACCCACCTAACAGGCGAGGGCTGGATGGAAGTGGAGGACCGCTGGGCCGGAGCGGGCTACCCGGTAAAGCACCGGACGCGTGAGACGGGGATTGCAGGGCAGGGCCTACGTTTTAGAGCAAGTGCATCCCAAACGCAGGCTGAAACCGCATGTTTTCAAGAGGAAAGAGCATCTTCAGCCCCGGCCTCAGGGCTGTGTTTCGAGGAACCGGCGAATGCCAGCCCTTCCTTCCCGCTGCTCCTCTCCGGCTGCCCTTTGGGGATGAGTCGGGAGACTCGTCGGTCCGTCCATGGGTCTGTCCAGGCTTGAAGGGATCCTGTTTGCCTGAGGCTTTGCCCTCTGGCTCCTCACTCTGCTGTTAGTGTGTTTTCTCCTCTTTCTGGAAAAGGCCTTTCCTGCTCTAAACCCCCTTCAGTGCTCAGTGAAGATGCTGCCGCCTCCATGAAGCCTTCCTGGCCAGTCAGCCTTTCCCTGCTCCCCGTTCTCACATGGTGAGGGGCAGGCAGTGGATTGGACTTACACAGCCCAGGGCTCAAGTCCAGGCCCCGCCAGCTGTGGGGGCCTGAGCAAGTCCCCCCGCACCCCAGGCCTCACTCAGGGGGCGAGGGCAGTGCTTACTTAGGGGGTGACAGAGAATCGAGCAACAGCTACCCCCGAGAGCTGGCCCTCTCAGGGAGCCGGAGCTGTCGCTTCCCCATCACTGTCCCGGTTTCTACAGGAGCCTCGTGCTGTCCAGCCCCGTGCAGGCTGCTCACCACCGCCCACCGCCCAGAGCTTCCCTGGCGTCCCCTCGCTGCGGCCCCCATACAGCAGTGCAGCTGCGGGGCGGCCTCCCCACCGGGTCCAAGATCTGACCCGAACCCCGAGACCCCGGCAGAGGTCGCCTTTCCGCCCTCACTGTTACCCTTGGTGACCACAGGGTGGGCCTGGGTATCACCTGCATGTGGAACCTGAACAAAAGCCAGACGCATGGAAGCAGGTTGCCGGGGCGGGGGTGGGAGGGTGGGGGGAGAGGTTGGTCAAAGGGCAGGACCTCTCAGCTGAGATGAATAAGGGCTGAGGAGCTAACGGGGTACCAGGAGGCTGTGGTTGATAACACTGTTGTGTAATCGGAATTTGCTAGGAGACTCCCATTGAAATGTTCTTAGCCCGGGGCCGTCCACCTGCCTGTCTGGGTCAGAGGCTGTACACGCACCTCGATAGCTACCCCGCCCCCCGCAGAAAGCTGCTTGGACCCAGCAGGGGCTGGTGGGCCGTGGGGTCCAGGCGTTGAGTGACAGGCCCTGGGAGACTGGCTGCAATCAATCTGAGTCCACACAGGGCCTGCTTTGAAATCCAAATTCTGACTAAACAGAAAATGAACATGAATTTCCTAATTCGTTATTCTCGCTAACCGCTGTCTGCCGGGCGGGTGGGGCTGCAGGCCCGTCTCCCTGTCCCCCTTCTTTTCCGGGGTTCCCCCCTCGGGCCCCCGCCCCCCCCGAAGGTGAATGGGGACTTCTGAGATCATGCCCCGAGCCACACTTATGTGGCCTGCCGTTCAGAGCAGCCGAGGCCTGGCCTTTGGACCCGGAGTGGCTCTGGGAAGAAGGGAGGACGTGGGCACCAGCCGGCCTGGCAGTGGAGGCTCTTGGACCTGGTCTCAGGGCTGGCACGGTGTGCCTCGCCTTCAGAAGCCCATGGCCCAGCTCTGCCCTCCGGTGCTGCTGCTTACCGCCAAGGCGGGGCTGTGCCAGGTCTCCACCTCCAGCCACACCCTCCGCCTCTTCCCCACCCAGCCCCACGCAGACCAGCCCTGCCTCACTCCCTCACCTGCGGTGGCTCCCTGTTGCCTGAGGGCACTAGGCCTGGGCCTTGGGCATCGGACCCTGGCTCAGTCAGTGCAGTAGCTGATCGCCTTGGGCAAGCTTCTTAGCCTCTCTGCCTCAGTTTCCTCATCTGTCCATTGGGTAAGAACACCCACCTCACGGGCATGTTTGAGGGTCAGGTGAGTGAACGTATGTGCGAGGCATGACCACTGGCCCAGCCCCCCGAGCTGGGGGATTTGGGCCGAACCCAAGTATGCGTCCTCCCCACGGGCCTGCGTCCTGAGCCCAGATGCAGCGGCCTGCCTGGCTCTTGAGAACTGCCCTGGACCCGGGTGCGAGTCCCAGCCTTTCCGTCACGACTGGCTGGGCGTCTGTTGCTGCTGTGAGGTCATGTGGGTGCACCTGCCAGCCTCTGGGTATTTGTGGGCTCCGGGAAGTGGGTCTTCTGTTCCCCACTGCGTGCCCAGTGCCCACCCAATGCCAGGCATTTAGTAGTGCTTATGTGGAGGGAGAGGAAGTCAGGGTCATTTCCCAGAAGCCGCTCTTGTTGAGCCTCAGCTGCCCAAGGCGGGTCAGGAACCAGACACGTGCCCGCACAGCCACACAGCTGGCACCTGGCTGCCTTCTGAGCCCCAGTGCTTGGACCCTGGCACGTGGGTACAAAGCCAGCTCCCCTCTGGCACAGGCAGAGTCCCCCAAAGGGGGGACCCGGACTTGGCAGTGAGGGTGCCCGCGGGGCAGCTGGCCGGGCTGCTGGGAGTGATGGCCGGCCGTCTGCCCCTGCACCCTTCTCTGCCAGGCGCCCCCTGCGGCCCCAGCGCTTTATTTACGGGGCCTTGAGGGCTCAGAAACCCTTTCTGGATCCGGCTCCATTATCAGCCTCTGACGCCGATCCGGCCTCATCCCCCTCCGCCCTCCCGCCTCCCTGCGCGCCCCTCACCTCCCACCTTCCTTGTCCAGCCTTCCCAGGGAGCAGACTCCCCCTGCGCCGTCCCCACATCACCTCCGTCCCCCGCGGTCCTGCGGAGAGGGCAGGCGGGGCACGCCATCACTGGCAGAAGCAGAGGGTGCGGGCCGCCTGAGCCTGCACACAGCGCCGGGAGCTGGGGTGCTGGGGTTCGAGCCGGGAGCTGGGGGTGCTGGGGTTCGAGCCGGGAGCTGGGGGTGCTGGGGTTCGAGCCGGGAGCTGGGGGTGCTGGGGTTCCAGCTGGGAGCTCGGGGTGCTGGGGTTCGAGCTGGGAGCTGGGGGTGCTGGGGATCGAGCCGGGAGCTGGGGTTTGAGCCGGGAGCTGGGGGTGCTGGGTTTGAGCCGGGAGCTGGGGGTGCTGGGGTTCGAGCCGGGAGCTGGGGGTGCTGGGGTTCGAGCCGGGAGCTGGGGGTGCTGGGGTTCGAGCCGGGAGCTGGGGATCGAGCCGGGAGCTGGGGATCGAGCCGGGAGCTGGGGTTTGAGCCGGGAGCTGGGGTTTGAGCCGGGAGCTGGGGGTGCTGGGTTCGAGCCGGGAGCTGGGGTTCGAGCCGGGAGCTGGCCGGGTGCTGGGGTTTGAGCCGGAGCTGGGGGTGCTGGGGTTCGAGCCGGGAGCTGGGGTGCTGGGGTTCCAGCCGGGAGCTGGGGGTGCTGGGGTTCCAGCCGGGAGCTGGGTGCTGGGGATGCTGGGGTTGGAGCCGGGAGCTGGGTGCTGGGGATCGAGCCTGGGAGCTGGGTGCTGGGGTTGGAGCCGCAGCCTGGCTCCCGCTCCCTCGGTGCTCACAGCGTCGTGACCGGAGAGGCCCGGGAGGGACCCGGCGGGGGGGGGGCAGTGACGGCCGGGCAGGCACTTCGTACTTGCGGCCAAAGGCCGTGTGAAGCACAACACGTCTGCTGGGTGGGTGCCCCGGGAACCCCGCTTGCCCGGGAAGCAGCCGGGGCGTCGCGTGACTCGCTCACCGTCCCCAGCCAGGGCGGGCCCTGGCCCAGCCGTGTCCCGCCGGGGCTGCGCCCGGTCCCGCAGCGGAGGCAGCGGGTGCGGGTGCCCCACGCAGTGCCGCCCCGGGCTCCCCGCGCTCAGCCTGCCGGCGGCGCTGCCCGCTGCACGGCTGCTGGGAAAGCGCTTCATTCCAGGGGCGTCCCGAGGCCCCCCACGTCGTCACGGCTGCGACGCGGAGCCTCACCAGGCTGAGCACGGGCCAAGCTCCAGCCTCAGCGGGAAGGGGGTGTCTCCGCGTGGGCCGCCGACAAGGCGCTGCGGCGGGGCCCCCACAGGCCGCGCTGCTCGCGGCTCCGGGCGCCGAGTCCCGGGCCTCCCCCGCCGACGGCCCCCCGCGCGGCCCGGGCGCTCCGAGGCCCCGCCCCAAGCCGTCCCCCCGGCGAGGGCTCCTGGATGGGCCCGGGGCGTCCTCGGAGCGGGGAGACCGGGCTTCCTCCTGCACCTCGTTTGCCACCTGCCCCCGCCCGGCTCCCGGCTCCCGGCTCCCGGCTCCCAGGCGCCGGCTCCCGGCTCCCGGCTCCCAGGCCCCCGGCTCCCGGCTCCCAGGCCCCCGGCTCCCGGCTCCCAGGCTCCCGGCTCCCAGGCCCCAGGCGCTGGCTCCCGGCTCCCGGCTCCCGGCTCCCAGGCGCCGGCTCCCGGCTCCCGGCTCCCAGGCCCCAGGCGCTGGCTCCCGGCTCCCGGCTCCGGGCTCCCGGCTCCCAGCCCCCGGCTCCCGGCTCCGGGCTCGGGGCTCCCAGGCCCCAGGCGCCGGCTCCCGGCTCCCAGGCTCCCGGCTCCGGGCTCCCGGCTCCCCGCCCCGGCTCCCAGGCCCCCGGCTCCCAGGCTCCCGGCTCCCAGGCTCCCGGCTCCCGGCTCCCAGGCGCCGGCGTGGGCGACGACAGGACCCGCGCTGCGCGCCCCTCCCCGTCCGCGCTGTCCCCGGGACGGGGCGGCTGTCCTGGGCGCAGACGGGGGCTGCCGCTCGCGCATTTTCAGGGTAAACGCATTTCCGGTGCTTGTCACCCAGCGTCTGACCCAGGCAGCGCCGCGACCTCTTCCTCTCAGACCTGCTGGGCTTCACCGGGTGGGGGAGCCAGCCGTCCTGTCCCGCGGGGGCCGGGGGGCTGTGCCCGTGGGTGCCGGGGGCCAGGGGTCCGTCCCTGCGGGGGCCGGGGGGCTGTGTCCTGGGCCGGGGGGCTGTGCCCTGGGCCGGGGGGCTGTGCCTGCGGGTGCCAGGGGGCTGTCCCTCGGGGGGCCGGGGGGCTGTGCCTGCGGGTGCCGGGGGCTGTCCCGTGGGTGCTGGGGGTCTGTCCCTCAGGGGGCCGGGGGGCTGTCCCTCGGGGGCCAGGGGGCTGTGCGGGGGGCCGGGGGGCTGTGCCTGCGGGTGCCGGGGGCTGTCCCGTGGGTGCTGGGGGTCTGTCCCTCAGGGGGCCGGGGGGCTGTCCCTCGGGGGTCAGGGGGCTGTGCGGGGGGCCGGGGGGCTGTCCCTCGGGGGTCAGGGGGCTGTGCGGGGGGCCGGGGGGCTGTGCCTGCGGGTGCCGGGGGGCTGTCCCGGGGGCCAGGGGGCTGTCCCGTGGGTGCTGGGGGTTCCGTGGCTGACCCCACTCTGCGTGGGACTGGGATCGCGCTGTGGTGCCCACGGAAGCGTGTTTAAGAGTCCGGTTCACGAGCACTAAGTAGTCGCAGTCACCAGTTCACACCGCTGTGTGCCCGTCTCCACCAGAACGCCTCTCTGGCGAAGCGAGGCCTGTCCCCTAAACAAGCCGTTCTCGCGCCCGGCCCGGCCCCGCAGTCTCCGTCCCCGAGTTTCAGCCCCTCGGGGGCCTCACGCCAGGGGCCCACACGACACTTGCCTTTCTGTGACCGGCTCCATGCCGTCTGCTATTTCCAGAGGAGGTCCCGCTCACAGGCTCCGGGCTGGGGCCTGGACACCTTTTTCTGGGGGACACAGGCCCACTCACTGCCGACCTCAGCCCCCTAGACTGGCCTCAGGGTCCGGTGGGGTGGGGGCCACGGGCACCCGGGAATCAGGCCAAGGGGAGGAGGTGTGCCCTGTGGGGTGGGGCAGCAGGAGGAGGGTGGGGGGGGGTGGGGGGCGGGGGTGAGCAAAGCCGCCAGGAGAGGCAGCCCGGGGAGGCAGCCAGGCTGCTCTGCGGTGTGGAGGCCGCTGCGGCTCCAACAGCCACCCCGTCCCCTTGAATGCATACCCGCCCCGAGCCTCTCTCCCAGCTGGAACGGGGTGCCCTGGGAGTGCCCACCTCACAGGGCGCTGCCAGGCCAACGAGGGTGAGGGAGGAACGTGGCGACATGGGGACCTTCCGCTCCTCTCACCGTCAGCTGCTCACACTCACTTCGCCGCTGCCCACGGCCGGCAGGGCCCGCGCTGGCACACGCAGGGGCCGGGCTGCAGGGATGACTGTGCCTCAGTAAAGCTGGTTTTCACTGCTTTCTTGTTGAAAACCAGCTTTATTGAGGCACAACTGACACCCCCGATCCCCGCTTTAACGCTCTTCCGCACACTCACAGGTGTGTGCCCCCCACCCTCCCTCCCGCCTCCGGGCCCCCCCCCCCACCATCCTCCACAGGTCAGCCCCTCGGCCGTTCTTAACTCCCGGCCAGCAAGCCGTCCATCCTGGGGCGAAGCCTATGGCGGGGGGGGGGGGGGGCACACCAGCACCTGGCATTTTCAGGTCTGCCTGGCCGTCCCTTTCCCGAGGCTGTTTCCCGTGCGCACGCACATGGCCTAGGGGGCAGCGGGGAGCCCTTCCACACAGCCCCAGGGCGACCATTTCCACGGACAGTGCTGCGGGGCACGGCCCCCCCCCCCCCCCCCCCCCCCCCCCCCGGTCCCGATTGTGTGACCGCCCTTCACAGGGCTGTGCAGCTGTAATCCTCACGGCCGGCCCCCAGGCCCCAGGCTCCCCGCGGGACGGGGTGGGCTGCCCAGGCTGGATGCTGGGTGCCCACGGGAGCTGCAGCAGCTCAGCGGGGTTCGAGCATAGACCCCTCTCAGGATGCTGCGTGCGCTTTCGTGGTTTCCGGTTGTGGAAATGGTGGTTTGTCCGTTTGTGCTGGTTCCTGATTGATTTTTGGAGAGAAGGTTTGCTAGCCTCTCACTGGCTGTTGTGGAAGTCGGCCTCGTGCACGGCCACCTGGCACCGGTGTGGACAAGTTCCGGCTCCTTGGGAGGACGGAGTGGGAGGTGGGTGTGAAGCTGTGAAGGTTGGGGGCGGCAGAGACCCCCCCTGCAGGGGAGGAGCACAGCAGCTCCCGTGGGAGGGGGATTTCCCCAGTTCCCAAGCTCTGTCAGTGGAGCGTGGACACGACCAGGCTCTCCCCATTCTCAGTCAAGTGCTCTTTCCCTTTCGCTGAGTTGCTCTTCACTTCGGCAGTTATCATTTGGCAGTCTGATTTCTAGGACATTTCCATCCACCCATTCACCCATCCGCCCATCCGTCCACCCATCCACCCACCCACCCACCCATCCACCCATCCACCCATCCACCCACCCATCCATCCATCCATCCACCCATCCACCCATCCACCCATCCATCCACCCATCCACCCATCCCACCCACCCACCCACCCACCCACCCATCCATCATCCATCAATTCATCCATCCATCCATTTACCCATTTATCCACCATCGATCCATCCAACCAAACACCCATCCATCCACTGTCCATCTACCTACTCACCCATCGATCATCCATCTACCCTCTTACCCATCCATCACCCATTCATCTATCCACCCATCAATTTATTTATTATCATTCATCCATGTATATATCCATTCACCCACCCACCCATCTCCTCATCCATCCATCCATCCATCCATCCATCCATCCATCCATCCATCCAACCACCCCCTCAATACTTGTTAAGTGCCTACTATGTGCCCAGAACTGTGCTGGGCCCTGAGAGTAAGTGGAGGACAAAAAGTGACACAACCCCAGAGTCATGACCCTTGTCTCAGGGGACACGAGCCTCAGGAAAGGGCCTTACAGACCCATCCTGAGCTCGCAGTTAGCCTGGATTACGGCGGGCCCTTCCCGGGGAAAGCAGTAAGCTTTAATTACCCTCCGAGCTGAAATCCCTAAAGCCATGATTTTCAACCCAAATTTTATTTGTGGGAAAAAGTAAGTGTGCAGAGCATTTACATTAAAAAAACTCCGTTTCATATTCAGTAGTTTGGTAGCCAAAAAGTGTGATTTCTGAGATGAATCTTAAAGGCCAGAAGCCTGTGAGTTCTCTTTCAAAGTGTTTATTAGAATGGAAGGCTTTGTGCCTCGCCTGCAGATCCATCATCTCATCGAGGGGCTTGGCCCTGCAGAGCGAGGGTGGGGCAGCGGTCCCCAAGCCTTGCCAACTGCTTTTGGCTGCCTGCGCCACGCGAGGAGCCATATGGAAGCCGAGAAATCAGGAAAGAGTCTGCCTGCCTGGTCTGCATGACAACAAGTAATCGGATATTTGAAAACAAGAGATTTGGACTCAATCTCGAGTCATCCTCCGGGAATTCCAAAACACCTCCTCAGAGGCATGTGTGGTGTTACCGTTTTCTCTCTTCCTTCTGCATTTCCCCGAGTGATAGCACTCAACAGCCTCGACCAAATCTCCGGCTCAGGCCCTGGCACTCTCCTGCTCTCCAGTTCCAAAGGCCTCGGAGCCTCCCTGTCCACGTGCCGGTGCCAGGCGGGGCTGGCCACATGTCCTCGTGCCCTGCACTTGCCAGCCTCCTGTGCAGGGAGGTGGAGGCCGTGACTGGGGCTCTGGCCAATGGGATGTGGGCAATGGCGTGACCCCGGGCCCGACCCCTGCAGCACATCCTGTGTGGTTCTCCCCTCTCTCCTGCCACGTGACCTTGGAGGCCATGCCTGCCCCACGCAGAGCTGCCAGCGGAGAGGGCACCTGACCTGCAGCGACTTTGTGGCTGCGTGGATACAGGATTCCCGGGTTGGGGTGCCCAGCCTAGTCTGGTACTGCGTCCAGGAGCCCCCGATACCTGCAGGCAACACCTGAGCTGAACACCTGCTCTGTCACAGGCATCCCTTCCCAGAAAGGGCCTCATTGTCCCCAGATAATCCCATCTCTCTCTCCCCTGCCCAGTCAGACTGGGGACCCTCCTGTGCTCCTCCTCTGCACCCCTCCCCACTGCTCTTGTCCAGGCCTGGCATGGCTCACATGGACACGGCTCCCCTCCCCCCCACTTGCTGGTCTCCTTGTCTCTCTCCCAAACCCGGATTTCAGACGCTGCTAGAGAGAGATTAAAAATGGCAGCAGAGTAGGAGGATGCTGTACGGACATGCTCCCAGGAACAAGCTGGAATTACAACTGAAATAGGGAAAGGCTTCCTGAATAATCAATAGAAAACTCACAGGAGAGAACCCTGATACCCAAGGGCCGAAGGTGGAGACCACATTGAACTGGTAGGAGGAGCAGAGGCTCGAAAGGGCTGGCCGGGCACCCACAGACGGCAACTGAAGTCCCGGAGAGATATCTCAGCTGTGGGGGGTGCCACTGAGAACTCTGGGATCTAATCTCTAAGTTGGGCCCCCTAGCAGAGAGCACCAAACTGAGGAGGGTACCCACATAACATCTGGCTGTGAAAAGCAGTGGGGTGCTGTCTGCCAGGGAGTGGCAGCTGAAAGTTGGGGCACCCTCTTAAAGGGCCAACACACAAAAATTCCCTGTGGAGCCACCCACCTTGTGCTCTGGCAGAGCGAGGGTGAAGTGGACTGGAGCTGTGAGAGCAGAACCCAGGACTAGGGACTTGGGGGATAGAGCTCAGAAGGCAGACACCCAAAGTTTCCTGGGCTGAGTCATTCCCTCACACAGCGGAGGACATCTTCCCCACATAGACATCTGCCTTGCCTGGGGGGAAGACAGTCGACACACCCTATTGGAAAACACCTTGCCCTGAGGCCACTTAAGAGATTAAAAGTAACAATTAGCCTCCAGGCAGAAGCAACTGCCCCACCCTGTTGAAAAAACTCTCCCTACACCTGAGGACGATTGCCTGGGGGGTAATTCAAGTCAGAATCCTATCAGTCTGTAGGCAGAGGCAGTCTCTGGAGGCTTTGAGTCTATGCCTGATCCAATTAGTCAGAAACAGCCTTTAACACTGACCTGCACTAGAGATTGAGAGGATCCATCTAATACAGTGGTCGTCAGCCTTTCGGAACTCATGGACCACCAGTGGTCCTCAGACTACCAGGTGGCAACCGCTGATCTAATACATAGTCACAAACCCAAGCAGATGCTGCTAGATCCACTTTCTGAAACTCCACTCTGACCATGTTGCTCCTTTTCTTGGAAACCTGACCTCAGAAGGGACACACCTGTAGCCTGTGGGCCTCAGAGCCACTGCTGGTCCTGCATGTCCTGGCCATTTGCCACTCCCTGCCACCCCCTGCGTGAGTCTCTGCTGCTGCTGCCAGCATGGGCGGAATGGACTCTGCCACCCACTCAGCACCTCTCCACAATCGCCGTGCTCACTGGGTGTCACCGCTGTGAGCAGCAGGAGGAGCCCCTGGGTCAGAAAGCTGGGGGTGGGGGGGGGATGGAATGAATGAAAGGCAACCTGGCGTTCAAACTGCAGAGCTTGGCAGTCCTTGATGTGCAACTGCCATGGGCCCTCGGAAAGGACGGCAGCCTCAGTGGCGCTTCCCAACATGACACCTTTCCGGAGGGAGCCCCAGGGACTCCTGCTCGTTTTACAGATGGGGAAACTGAGGCCTGAGCACACAGCAAGCGAGCGGGCAGGTGATAGCGTTGGAAACGCAGGACTGTGGGAATGCAGTGTGGTTGCTGGGGCGGGTGATGTGCTGGGGGGGCACCTCCCAGCAGGGCCACCTCACCCCACCCAGCATCTGTAGGACTCACGGCTCAGCCTGGGGCCTCAGCGCTGCCCAGTGCTCCCCTGGCTGCAGGTCTCGGGGGTCCCTTGGAGTTTAGGAGGGTGTGCCTGTGGGGAAGGAGGGGAAGGGAAGGGCGAGGGCATGCTCCCAGGAGGGAGAGCCCACAGCTGGGTCCTCTGCGCTGAGGATGTTTATTGCTCTGCTGCAGGTGGGAGGCTGAGGGGAGGTCCCAGGGAGGGTCTCAATAGACTACCCATCAGCCTCCAGGCGCTCTCAGGGCCAGGTCTCCACTGATTGGCGGCGCCAGGGCAGGGGTCATTAGTCAGTGCAGAGGCAGCTGCGGTCACTTGTCTGGTTTTGCTGCTCCCCTGGGCCTGGAGCTGAAATGCAGCTGAGGCCTGGATGCTGTCCTGGGGGGGAGGGGGGGAGTTGGGTCTAAACCCTGTGGCCAGCGACATGTCAGGAAGGAAAGGCCCCTTAGCGCCAGTCCTTGTTTTCCCAGTTCTGCCCGACGGTAGGCCCGGGCTTGGCTTCTCCCGGGGACTCAGCTCTCTGCGAAGCGAGTCTGTGTCAGGAGCTGCCGTCCACACGAGGGCAGGTGCCTTCCAAGCACAGGGAAGCCGTCTGTCTCCTTCGTTACTCTGTCCCGTGCCCAGCGGTGTGTGAGCTGAGTGGTCTGGGGGGGGGCGGGGTCACAGGTCTCTGAGCTTCGCCTTCAGAGAAGGACACGCAGTCCCGCCCCCTGAGCGCCTGGCACCCTTGTTAGGAGAGAGCACCTGTGAGGTGTAACCACCTGCACCCCAGGTCTGGCCCCCCGTTTGTCAGGGACCTCAACCCGGTTACGGATGCTGTGGCCTCAGTCTGAGCCTGGGTGGTGGTGATGTGCGTGTCCTGCAGGGCTGGCCCTGCCCTCAGATGACAAGCACTGGGGGGTGGGGGTGGGGGGAGCGGGGTAGGGGTAGGTGGGAGGAAAGAGCGCCACCTGGGGGCCGGAAAACAGGGCCGGGACATGCCTGGCCGATGACTTTGGACACTCACCTGCCTGAGTCTGTTTCCTGTCAGTAAAATGGGGACAGTCGCACCCACCCCGCAGCCTGGGGTGAGAATTAACTAGACAACCTGTACCCTCAGCCCCTCAAGAGCAGGGCCCGGCTTCTCCAGGACGCACCCAGCCCCTAGGGACGTGCCCAGCGCATAGTAGGTGCTCAGTAACTCGTCACTGTCCAGTTTTCCTGAGGACGGTGCTTCCAAGCCGCCCTTCATCACAACAAAACCAACGCCCGGAGGAGACTTAGCGGCCTCACAGCTGGGGAGAGGGCGGGCGTGTGGTGGATTTGTCTGCGCTGGGACATCTGTCCCGCCAGCCCAGCCAGTCTGATTGTCTGCAGGGAGCCCCTCTCTAGCTCCCCTCCCTGCCTGCCCCCCTCCCTCAGCCCTGCACTGACCCCTTTCTGACCTCTGCTCCCGTCGGGCCAGGTGTCCCCACAGCTGCCGCTCCCTCCCGCTCCTGAGCCGCAGATTTAGAACCTGCGGGCCTGGAGCTTCCACCTGACACTGTGGAGGGTGCATTGCAGAGGGGCCGCCCAACCCCGCCTGCCCGCCCGCCCGCCCGCACCACAGCACTGGGCGCAGCAGGAGCCCTGGCCACTGTTCTTGGATGTGACTTCTGCTGAGGGGGGTCGGGGGGCAAACAAACAGGAGAGAGGGCCTGGGCCTGAGGGAACCCCACTCTCTTTCCCAATGTTCCAGGCTAAGCTCCCCGCCCCCGCCCGGGGTTAGGCTCTCGCTCTCTCTGGAGCAGGGACCCAGCTCAGAGGCTGGTGTGACAGGGACGCTGACCCTGAGGGTTTTTAAAGCTCGAATGCTGGGGGGACGCAGAGGCGCAGAGCTCTGCTCCTGTATTTTCCTCTGAGGCCAGGCCACCGGGCACAGGGTGGGTCCTGCAGACGGGGAGATTACACTGGACTCTGTCTAAAGGCCGGGTGACCATGGGGGGGGCTCTGCCCGGGAGGAGACCCCGCCCCCACCCGCTCCCTCTGGGCACTCCCTCTACCCAGTGTCTGACCTTATGCCCAGGGCTGCCCCTTGGCCCCTGGAGTTGGGGCTTAAAGCCACAGGAGCGGCTGCGGAGGAGCAGGCTCTGCGGGCAGCCCCCCCCCCAGGCCTCTGCAGCGCCCTCCTCCTGGACCTTCCGGCCCAAGTTCTGCCTGCACCTCCAGCCCACCCGAGGCCCGCAGAACCGCCCCCACCGCCCCACCCTGTGCCCAGGCGGGCCTCTGCGGTGATTTTATCCACAAGCCTGTCCGTCTGGGTGTGGTCCGTCTCCCTCCTCTGTCGGCTCCGGGGCTGGAACCGGCTGGCTCCCCGCCCGGACCCCAGCGCCTGGCCCGCCGCTGGCCCCGCGGCGCTCGGTACCCGCGGAGGAAGGGGCAGGGCGGCGGGAAGGAGGCCGGGCTCCGTGGCCTTGCGGGCGGGGCGGCGCCCCGGACCTCGGGCCTGAGCTTCGGGCTCGCTCGGGGCGCGGGCCGGCCGGCAGGGGGCGGTGCGCCCTCGGCTGCGCGCGGGCGGCGGAGCGGCGGGGCCCTCCTCCCGCGCCCTCCCCGCGCCGCTCCTTTCTCTGCGCTCTCGCTCGCGCTCCCCCGCGCCCCCGGCTCTCGCGGCAGCGCTCTCCCTCGCCCGAGCCGCCCCGCCGCCGCCCCTCTGCGACCATGGCGCCCCGGGGGCCCCCGCGCACCCCGAGGGGCCCCGGCCCGGCCGCCGGAGCTCCGAGACCCGAGGCGCCGCCGCCGCGCCGCCGCGCTCCCCGCGCTCACGGCCGCTCCTGCTGCTGCTGCTGCTGCTGCCGCCGGTCGCCTGCGGGGCGGCGGGGCGCTTCCCCGAGCCCGGGCGCCGGGGTGCCCCCGTCCAGCTGACCCGGTCCCCGCCGAGCCCTCTCGCGGGGCGAGCGGAGCCCGGCGCCCCGCGTCCCGCTCCGGGTCCCGGCGCGGACGGAGCCCCCGCCGCGGGCCACGGGCGCTGGGTGCGGGCGGCGCCGGGACCCGGAGCGACTTCGCGGGCGCAAGCCTCGCTCACCAGCTCGTCGTTCGTGCTCAAGGGGGACGCGACGCACAACCAGGCGATGGTGCACTGGACGGGCGAGAACAGCAGCGTAAGTGACCCCTGCGCGCCCGGGCTCCCCGCGCCCACACCCGGGAGCCCCGCGTCCCGGCCGCCCGGCGGCCGCCTGGGTGTTCGCAGCCACTTGGGGACGCGATCCATCAGAGGCTCCCTGCTGGCTTCTGGCCACCGGTTACTCGGGGAGGGGGCCCCCTTTCCACAGGTTTCTGGGATCCTGGGCCACCTCGGGGCGCCCCAGGCCCTGGCAGCCTCCACCTCCGCTCAGGTGCGTTCTGGGGTTGTGGCTCCAGGACCCTGTCCGCCCTGGTCAGCCTGGGACCTGCTCGTGGCACCTCTGCGGGCGCCGGGACTTACCTGGGCAGCTCGGCCTCCGATTCTGGGGCCACCCCTCTCCCCGGTTACCCTCGAGGCCCTGCCATGGGATGCACTGGATGCCCAGGGACCTGGGGACCCGCTGAGTTGGTGCCACCCCTTGCTCTGTACCTGCGTCTGCAAACGCCCCCCCCCCCCCCGTGGGCCCTGCCACGTTGGCCTCTCCACCTGGAAGTTCAGCAGACACTCCTTCACCCCTTTCCCACGGCCACTCCTGCTGGGGTCCCCGTGCTCCTTCCACCAGCTCCGGATCCTGCCCCATCCTTTTTGGAGTTGCGTCTCAGGACTTGGGGATACCCTGGTATTCTTCCCTGGGGGCTGCCGTCCCTCCCCCCTGGGGGAGCTGACTGATGGCCACTGTGGAGTCCCCTCCAGGCAGCCCTGGGGGTCAGTACAGTTGGAGAGGAGGGTGGTGCCGGGAGGTGGCAGCTGTGTGCGTGCATGTGCGCGCGTGTGTGCATGCGTGTATGGCTGGTTGTATGGGGAGGGGACGTGGCAATTTCTGCTTGCTGCTGTTCACGGGGTCTCCCCAGTGGCTGACTCCCAACTCTCATCCTTGACCACTGCTCCCCGAAGTTCTGAGGAGGCCGCCCAAGGTGGGACACTGCGTGCTTTGTGAGGGGGTGGGGGGGGTGGCAGGGTGGGGGTGGGGGGGGGGGCCACCCGCCTGGGTGCTTCCCTCTCCAGGAAAGGGCTATAACCCCAGCTAGGTGGCCCTTCACCCCCCACCCCGTCCCGCCCATTGGGCTCCCCCTTGGTGAGGGCTCTGCTGGGGGCAGTGGATGAACATGTTGGGGGCACCGGATGGGCCTGACTGCTCGAGGGCCGGGCTCTGCTGTCCGCCCCCATCCCCCCGCCTCCCCCCACCTGCCGGGGCTGCCTGCGCAGATTCCCAGTCTCTGGTGTTTGGCCATTTCTGACATTTCCAGCCAGACTAGAACCCCTGGCGAAGGGGCGCGGAGCTGACTTCCTGGGCCCACTGGGCAGCAGGGCAGCCGGGTGCTGAGGGGGCTTCATGGAGGGGAGCAGGCGCCCCCTCCCCACCTGCACCGTGAGAGGGGTCCCCGGCTGGCTGTGCAGCGGGGCCCAGCACCCCGCTCCCCCAGGGCTGGAGGACAAGCCATGCATGCTGGGCTGTGATTTCCCGGTGAGCGGTGACCAGGCCAGGACTCCAAAGGGCAAATAACCTGGAGGCTGTGCTGTGGGGCCAGACAGCCCAGCCAACCCGCCCCCCCTCCGCCAGGGTGTGGGCCCAGCGGCTTCCTGCAGTCCCTTCGCCACTTGAGCTTCATGGAGGGAAGGGGCGTGAAGGGGGGGGGGAAGGGGTGCCCCGAGGTGGGCCCAGGGCCTCAGGACTCCCTGGCACATAGTGCCCCCGGCCCCCCCATTCTGAGCAGGGAGCCTGAGAGAGTGAGGAGGGGGCTGCGCCCATGGGGCTGGGGTACAGGGGTGCCGGGAAGGGGCATCCAGGGACCCAGGAGTTCCCTGAAGAGCAGACCCTCTGTGGCTCAGGGAGAAGTGATGCTGAGTCTCAGCGGGGAACTGGCGGGACCAGGAGCCGGAACCGCACGTGCAGCCATTGTCCTAATTGTTTCTCCGCTGCTTCCCGGGCCACGGTGTCCTCTGCCCCCTTCTCAGCGGCAGCCTCCGCCCAACCTGGGCTCCGCACTTGGCGTCACCTCGCCTGAGAGCACCGGCTCCCAAAGCTGCAGCCCGCGTTTGCGGAGCGGAATCTTCTAACGTTATTCACCCGTCGGCCCGGGTCCTGAGCCCGGGCGAGCTCGCTCCGCAGACGGCTCCCGGGAGCCGGGCAGGGCTGCTTTACCGCGTCCGGCCTTGTTCAGACATTAAAGAAGCATTTGATGCGAGGAATGGACTTTCTAAGACGGTATTTAGAGCACCCACAGAGGGGACCCCAGAAAGGCCGGCGTGGCTGCAGCGCGAATACCGGTGCGTTTCCCTCCACGGTGGCGCCCCCTCCGGGAGGCGTGGACGCTGCCTTTGTGGCCACGTTTAGCTGTAGGAGCAGATGTCACGTGTGAAGTGGGTGTTTCATGGACGGCACCAGCGTGGTCTTCGGTGGATCCCGAGGGGCTGGCGCAGAGGCTCCGGGCTGGGTCCTGAGCTGCCCTCGGGCAGAGAGGTGACGGGGAGGTGGACAGAGCGAAGGTGGACAGAGCGCTGGTCTCTGCTTCTGGGGTCGTGGCCTCTAGCTACCCCAGGGAGACTGCTGGGCCCGTCCCAATTTAACTGTTTCTGGGAAATCACGTGCTTATTATGCTTATTTTACTATTTATTTATTTATTTTTACGTACTTTTTATTGATTTCAGAGAGGAAGGGAGAGGGAGAGAGAGAGTCACTGATTGGCTGCCTCCTGCACGCTCCCCACTGGGGATTGAGCTCACAACCCATGCATGTGCTCTGCCCAGGAATGGAACCCGGGACCCTTCAGTCTGCTGGCCGGCACTCTCTCTACCCACTGAGCAACACCGGCCAGGGCTATTCTTACTTTAAATACAGCTCACCAGCGCACACCCCCTGAGGGCACTTGGACTTGGATGGATTTGACAGTGAGCTGCTGCCTGCAGCCGGGCCCAGCGGCTGGGCTTAGTGGCTGCTCATCAGGCGATCAGCCTCCCCTCCTTCCCCCGCCCCCCGTCCCAGAGGCTGGGGTCCAGGACCAGGTGTGGGCAGGGGGGCTCCTCCCGAGGCCCCTCCTTGGCGTGCAGACGGCCGTCTCCTCCCCGTGTCCCCACAGGGTCGTCCCTGTGTGTGTGTCCTCATCGCCTTTACTTACAAGGACGCCGGTCCTGTTGGATCAGGGCCCGTCGCTATGACCTCATTTTGCCTCAGTTCCCTAAACAGCCCCATCCCGAGGCGGGGGGGTTAGGACGTGAGCATGTGGGTATCATGGGAGGCACCGTGCGCCCATAGCAGCCGGGGAGGCGGCGCAGTGACCTTTGCATCCCCTGAGCTTGACACGCGGAGCTCCGAGGGGCCCGGTGGGGAGGAGGGTGGCCATGGACAGCCAGGACCCTCCAGCTGAAGGCAGCTCCTACTGGCTGAAACCCGCGGCTGGGAGTGAGGGTGGAGGCGCCGGTGATGGTGATTGGCGCTTAACGAAGCTCCAGGGCTGCAGGCCTGGGTGTGGGCGCCGAGGCCCCGAGTGGTGAGGAGGCATCTGCCCAGGACCCCGGGCGGCAAGGGCGGGGCGTGGAGCGAGACCTGTGGATGCTCAGAGAGGGGGTGTGATGCCTGGGCCGGGCCCAGGGGGTGCGGAGGGAGAGAAGAGAGGGCCCGAGTCTGCAGTGAGGAAGGGACAGGTGAGAAGAGGCCTCAAGCTCGCCCTCAAACCAGCTGCTTTCTGGAGGGCGTTAGGTGCTGGGGAGACAGTGGGAGCAAAGTCCCTGTCCTGGTGAGACGCTGGGTCTGGATAGAGTCTATCTGATAGACTATCCGGCGCCCTGTGAATCTGCACCAGGGACGTCAGGGAGGGCTGCATGGAGGAGGTGACCAGCCGTGGTTCTGAAGGACAAGTAGAGTCGGCTGAGCAGGGGTGGGATGGTGAGAGGATGAAGGCTGCGGGAGAGGGCGAACCTGCAGCGCTCTGGGCAGAGGGAGGACACGGCCATCCATCAAGAAGCCTGGCTCGGAGATGTGAAGACAGCCTGTTAATAACGTTCCGCCCACATTGCACAAATCTCCTTTTACTTTAATAAAGCGCCTGTTTAATTTGTGGCTGCGTGAGGGCTCCTGGGAGTGTTTTAAGGAGGCCGTGAATTAGCGCCGTTCTCCTGTGCGCCCCTTCCGGGTGGAGTGCAGCCGGCGCGCAGGCCTTTGGAAGCACGGCCGTTATTTAAATTTTACTTTATTATAATTTGTCAGAGGCAGCTGCGCCTCCCGAGGCTGACGTCAGGGCGTGAAGTGGCGGGGGGGGGGGGTGACCGGGGAGTGAGCTGGGCAGGGCTGAGCCTCCCTGTGCCTGCTCTGGCGTAGCCCTCTCCTTTCTCTGCCTCCAGAGAGCCAGTTATTTATAGATCCGACAGGCGCCCATTCGCCCTCCCCCTCCCAGTCCCCGGGCCACCCGGGAGCTTCATGGAGTGTGGCGGGCGTGGAAGCCCAGGAAGCAGGGCACCCTGGCTCTGCCCTGGGGACAGCGGGGCCTCCGTCCGAACAGGTGGGAGGTGAGGGCCCTTGTGGGGTCTCTCCGGCCTGCTGTGGCTGTGGGAGCCCTTTGAAAGCCTCCTCCTGGGTGTGAACTTGGCTTCTGGTGTGAATGTGAACTGCCCCAGGGCAAGCCCCCCCCCCCCCCCCCACGGGACTGCGGCCTGTATGCTGAGATGGCCAGGGCCCGTAGATGCCGAGATGGCCAGGGCCGTGGATGCCGAGACGGCCAGGGCCTGTGGATACCGAGATGGCCAGGGCCTGTGGATGCTGAGACGGCCAGGGCCCGTGGCCGGTGGGGCGGCGCCTCCCCATGGCGGGTTCCCACAGGCAGCGCCTGACCTGCCGGGCGGCTGGGCTTGTAAACCACAGACTCACACACGCTCCCGGCCGCATGGTGGCTGTGGCCGGCGGGTGGCCCGCCCAGGGCAGCAGGAGCATCGTCTCTGGTTAAGCCACGGTCGGGGCACCTCCCAGAACACAGGGCATGCTCGCCATCCCGACTGAGCCCGTTTGCCGTTTAAACATTTCCTGGGGCCCTTGCATGTGAGCTCTCGCCGGAGAGCTGGGAAAACGTGAGCGGCGATGCTCTTTTGAGGTTAGAGAAGCTCCCTCTATTGTGCGTTTCGTGGCAGTCAGCTGTCGTGTTTGCACAGAAAGTGACAATCATTTAATTAGTTTCTTCTCACACCAGCTTGAGGAGCTCAGAATAACAGCACTCTCCTCCCGTCATTTTCCTGCAAAAGCTGAGGATTTCTCGCAACGCGGCGCTCGCCCGGCTCCCGCAGGGCCCGGCTCCCGCAGGGCCCGGCTCCCGCGGCCGCTCAGACGGAAGCTGAGTTCACATTGGAGCGAGGAGGAGCCCGGCGGGGCGGTGGCTCGGTCCGGTCAATTCAGAGGGTGTTGATGGGGCACCTGCGTGTTTCTAAGTGTCGGTTGCAGCGATACCGTCTCCCAGGCCTCAGCCGAGGTGGCATTTGTCAGGGTCCCCTCGAGGCTCCTGCCTCTGACGCCACTTCCTCTCACAGTAACAGTTCTCGGCCTTTCCACACGTGGAGCCCCTGACCCCGGCCGCAGCCACAGGGCCGTTCGCGCGCCCACTGCTGATCAAGCACGTCACGCGTTACCGCGATCTGTTCTGGAAACAGCCCTGCAACGTAGAGGCGCTCTTGTCTTCCCAGACGGGGAAAGCCCGCTCCCGCGCCCCGGGCCGCCTGAGCCGCCGGCCGAGGCTCCGCGTGGTGCGGGTTCCTGCACTCGGAGCCCAGCGCGTTTTTTGTAGCACAAGGGATTTTTTTATACTTTTTTCGTTTTTTTTAAAATATATTTTTACTGATTTCAGAGAGGAAGGGAGAGGGAGAGACATCAATGATGAGAGAGAATCATGGATCAGCTGCTTCCTGCACGCCCCACACTGGGGATCGAGCCCGCAACCCGGCCTGTGCCCTGAGCGGGAATCGAACTGGGACCTCCTGGTTCATAGGTCGACGCTCAACCACGGAGCCACGCCGGCCGGGCTTTACACTTTTTTCTTTATTATTCTTAATTGTGGGAAACTCAAGTAACATAGGTTTCCACAGTGAAGTGCCAGGTCAGGGGCATTAGGCACATCCACACCGTCGCGCAGCCGTCACCCCCACCATCTCCAGAACTTTCCATCGTCCCAAACTGACCCTCTGTCCCCATCACACACTCACTCTCATCCCCTCCGCCAGCCCCGCACCCACCGTCCACTTTCTGTCTTTACCAAGGTGACTCCTCTAGGGCCCGCACGTCAGTGGGACCCTCCAGGGTCTGTCCGCCGTGTCGGCTTATCTCACTGAGCAGAATGTCCTCAGGGTTCGTTCCAGTTGTGGCGTGTGCTAGATGCCCTTCCCGGGGGACCAGATATTTGTTGTTCACCCATCCCTCCGTCCGCGGACACGTGGCTGCCCCGCCCCTCGGCTGTTGTGAGCGATGCTGCGTGAGCCTCGTTGCCCAAACACCTGCCGGGTCTCTGCGTTCCGTTCTGTGGGCTGTTTACCAGAGCAGATGGCCGGGCCCGTGACGGCCGGGCCTGTGCTCACTTTCCGATGGGGCCTGAGGCCTTAGCCACAGCAGAACTCACTGTGTCCGCCTTGAGTTTCGCCACTTGTTGGTGAGTCGCAGGGTTGCAAACCCCGAAGAAACCCACCGCCCGGGGCTCGGAGAGGAGTATCCCGGCGTTAAAGGTGGTCCTGGCCCAGCTGGTGTGGCTCAGCGGTTGAGCGTTGACCCGGAACCAAGAGGTCACCGGTTCGGTTCCCCGTCAGGGCAGGCACACGCCTGGGATGCAGGCACATCCCCAGGAGGGGTGCGTGTAAGGAGGCAGCCGAGCCAGGATGTTTCTCTCTCATCGATGCTTCCATCTCTCTGTCCCTCTCCCTTCCTCTCTCTCAAAACCAATAAGAACATTGAGAGAAGAAGGTGGTCTCCCACCTCCCGAGGGCGCAGCGTGAGACTGGACGAGGGAGCCACTTCCGTTTCTGTTTTCTTCTAACACCTGGGTTCTGCCACGTGTGACCCAAGGGAGGGGCTGCTGTTCGGAGCCCAGGAACGCTGGGAAGCCAGAAACGGGCGGGCCGGTCGGGAGCCTGGCGGTCGGGAGCCTGGGCGGTCGGGAGCCTGGCGGTCGGGAGCCTGGCCGGTCAGGAGCCTGGCCGGTCGGGAGCCTGGCGGTCGGGAGCCTGGCGGTGGGGAGCCTGGCGGTCGGGAGCCTGGAGTGGGGAGCATGGCCCAGGGTGGAGGAGGAGGAAGTTGCCAGGGCCGCCCGCCCAAGCCCCTGCCTTGCCTGAAGGTGGGCCGTTTGCCTTTCAAGTTCAAGCGCGTCGCCTCCTCCTGCTCTTAGGCACCTCTCCCCATTGGCTGCCCCTCTGACCGGGTAAGTGGTTGTTTTCGCTCCGTAAAAACAAAGCCCTCACTGAACTCCTGCTCTTCCCGGTTTATTCACATCAGAACCGCCTGCGCTCATCGGAGCCTCTTCCCGACTCGTCCTCTGGCCTTTGGGGGGTGGGGCTCCCGGGTGGTGATTTGGTTCCTGTGTCTGTCGGTTCTTTGTGACGTGCGGTGGACCCGGCTCCGAGGACCCCCGACCTGGCCCAGGGGTTCTCAGCTCTCTCCGTGTCATAGAGCCCCCACCCAAGGCTGGGACTTCGCCAGAATGCAGCCTTAATAATGAGCGTAAAGTAAAATACATGGATGAAAGGGGCCAGGCCTGTGGCAATGAACTAACCCAGTTAGAAATGCATTTCGTTACTCACGCGCCAGGAGCCAGCAGCGGCGGCGTCACGTGTGTAGAAATAACGGCAATGCCAGTGGACGTGGCCGTGTGACCGGAGGGGAGACAGACCCGTGGGGATGGTTTCTCTTTCCCGACACCCAGCCCTGTCCCCCATGTCCTGTCTCCCTGAGCACCTCCGTGGTCCCCAAAGCCCCTGAGGGTGTGGAGTCCAGGAGGGTGGGGTGTTTGTCTGCTCTTAGCTGGCCCCGAGCCTGGTGCTTCGTAAGGTGCCCAGTAAACGTGTCAGGGGAGCGCAGTGGGAGGGGGTCCTGGTCCAAGGGGCTGTCGGAGCTCAGAGGCCCCGCCCACTTCCTTTCCTGCAAGGACCTTGGAAAGACCAAGCTGGGGCCCGTAGATCACCAGACGGACGGACGGACGGACGTGCCCTTGCCCGCTAGGGCTCCCTCTTCCGCTGTTTGCTCTTCGGAGCCCTTCCTGCCCATTGCGGAGGCGGGGCCCGCGGTTCAGATGCTGGGGATCCACCGTGGTGGCTGGGCAGCCAGGCCTCTGCTGGGGGTGCCTTCGAGGGCGCCGGGGCGCTCAGCGGTGAGAAACACCAGTTTCAAGGTGACGCAGAGGCTTTTGAAATGCAGGCCTGGCCCAGCCTCACTTCACTTATGGACACAAACACGGCACGGAGCTGGTTCTGCTGAGCCTTCCCGGAGAGAACCGCGCAGGGGGCTGAGCAGGGGGCTGAGCAGGGAGAGCTCCTGCGAGCAGGGGGCAGGCAGGCGTCTGGGGAGTGTCACTCACTCACTCTGTGTTCTTCCTCCCAGAGGAGCCCCCCCATTCCCCCCCGCAACGAGCGTGGCCTTCGCCTCTCACCTTTGCTCCGTGTGGCGAATGTCTTCACAGTCACATCCACACGTGTCCTGTAAGCGATGCAGCAGGAGCCGTGCTGCTGCGAAGGCTGTGGCTGGGCGCCTGCAGCCTGTCCTCACCCCGCACCCCCATGCTCCTCCCAGGGCCTGGGCTGAGCGCCTGCCCGGGGCCCGCTCACGTGCTGGGGTGCTGTGTCCGCCGGGGCGAGATGGGGGGTTCCACTGGGCTGCTCCTGGTCCTTCTGGGCCTCAGTTTCCTCAGCCCTGGAGGGCTCGCAGGCCCTGCCCTCCCCGCCCAGGTCAGGATGGAGCCAGGGAAGGTGCGGACCCGGGCGCACGAGCTCAGCCTGTCCCCCAGGCACTCAGACTCAAGGAATTGGGGGGGCGGGGAGGCAGCTTCTCAGTCAGGAAAACTGCAGTCCCTGCCGGTCAGAGGTTTCTTTCTTTTTTCTTAAATATACTTGTACTGATTTCAGAGAGGAAGGGAGAGGGAGAGAGTTAGAAACATCAGTGATGAGAGAGAATCATCATCGATCAGCTGCCTCCTGCGCACCCCACACCAGGGACTGAGCCTGCAACCCGGGTGTGTGCCCTGGCCGGGAATTGAACTGTGACCTCCTGGTTCATAGGTCGGTTGACGCTCAACCACTGAGCCATGCCAGCCGGGCCTTGCCCCTGGCTGACACGCGGGCACCATCCGCGAGTGTGGGATCATCTCCAGTCCCGTGCTACCGTGCTCCTGAGCTCACTCCGTGGTTTCAGAGGACCGGGTGCCAGGTGCCCCCTCACCCCGAGCCCCTGAGTTCATGACGCCCCCGGGGCTGGGCCCAGGCTTGTCGGCCCCCAGGACGGCTCGGAGAGGGGTTTGGAGTGGGCGTTAGTTCTTTCTGCATCGGATTGCCTAGCGGGAGCTGGGCGGGACCCTCCGCCCACTGGGAGGGGTGATGGGTTGGGCAGGCCGGGGTGGGGGGAGCCAGGGCTCCCGTGAGCTGGTGGTCAGGGAGGGAGTCCCAGAGGGGCAGGCATTTTCCCAAAGTCGGGACCTGAGTAGGTGCTGTGTGGGGCTGCCGCGGGCGCTCAGGGAGAGGACCCAGGCTGGTCCCCAGTCCTCAGTCCTCACCCCCGGGCCCTCAATCCTCACCTCCGGGTCCTCAGTCCTCACCCCCCGGGTCCTCAGTCCTCACCCCCCGGGTCCTCAGTCCTCACCCCCCGGGTCCTCAATCCTCACCCCCCTAGTCCTCAGTCCTCACCCCGGGTCCTCAGTCCTCACCCCCCTAGTCCTCAGTCCTCACCCCCCGGGTCCTCAGTCCTCACCCCCCGGGTCCTCAGTCCTCACCCCGGGTCCTCAATCCTCACCCCGGGTCCTCAGTCCTCACCCCCCGGGTCCTCAGTCCTCACCCCCCCCCCCCCCCCCGGGTCCTCGGTCCTCACCCCCGGGTCCTCAGTCCTCACTCCCGGGTCCTCAATCCTCACCCCCCGGGTCCTCAATCCTCACCCCCCGGGTCCTCAGTCCTCACCCCCCCATCACCCCATGGGACCCACATGCTGCTCTGAGCCCGATGGTGGCTCTGCTGCTCACGGTGGCCTGCCTTCTTGCAGTCAAGTCCTCTCCTATAAAATAGGCTCCCCGGTGCCCACCTCATCACGCTGTCCTGGCTGTTAGGTGACACGATGCATTAAATGCCAGTCACCGAGCCTGGCACCAGCGTGTATCACTCCCCTTACCCCAGGAAGGGGTCCCCAGGGCCCGCCACCTGCCCACCACCATCCTCAGGAGACGGGCTTTCTGGGGAGCAGAGGTGGGGGGTCAGCCAGCTGCCAACCTCGGTGCCCGCAGGCTCCTCCTGCTCCTGCTGCTCCTTGGAACGCCCGAAGTCAGGCCTCAGACTGGCCTGTGCAAGAACCCACGTCTGCACCTTCCTCTAAGCCGTCAGCTGACTCTGAGCCCCGGGTCCTGTGTCCGCCGGGGCGAGATGGGGAGTTCCTCTGGGCTGCTGCAGGAGCAAAGCGGCCTGAGCCTCCGCCTGGAGAGGCTGGGACGGCTCCCCCGAGCCGGGGCACGGTGGCGGGAGGGGGCGAGGGCAGGGCTGGGGCAGCCCTATCAGATGGTGAGGTGGACGGAGGGGTCAGGGGAGGGTGGTGTGACTGAGTGGGGTGTCCTGGCAGGGGCGGGACTCCCGGCGGTCTCCTTCATTCAGCCATGAAGCGAGTCTTTCATTTTTTAAAAATATTTTTATTGATTTCAGAGAGAGGAAGGGAGAGGGAGAGAGAATCACTGATCGGCTGCCTCCTGCACGCCCCCTTCTGGGAATGGAGCCCGCAACCCGGGCACGTGCCCTGACCGGGAATCGAACCGCGACCTCCTGGTTCACAGGTCGATGCTCGGCCCCTGAGCCTCACGGGCTGGGCGGTGGATGGAGTCTTCCCGCGCAGCCTTGGCCGGCAGCTCCCGGGCCGGAGCGGCTGGAGCAGGCTCCTGGGGGTTTTCTCTCTGACCCTGAGCCGCGAGGGCGTGCAGGGAGCCCTGGGGGTGGGTTCCCTCTGCCAGGACGCCGCGTTGTTGTGGTGCCTTCGCCTCCCGCCCAGCCTGGCCGTCTGACAGGACTCCAGGAGCAGGTGAGTCACAGACGGGCCTCTTCTCGTCCCCGGGCAGGGAGCCAGCCTCCTCACAGCCCCTCGCCAAGGACAGCTGTCGGAGCGGGCACTGCTGTGTGAGGGCGTCTCCAAGGAGCAGTCCCGCATGGACTCACAGGGTCTTGGAGTTCCCGGGGGCTTAGCGGTCCCCCGTCCCCCTGGGGTTCCCTCCAGCGCCGGGAGACTCACCCCCTTCCCCAGACAGCACATTCTGGGGTGTCGGGTCTCTGCTGAGAATGGCGAGGTCGGCAGGGAGTGGCGTTTCTGGAAAGAAGACGGGAGGGGCCGCCGGGACGGACGGGAAGGAGGCCCGTCTTTGCTGGTGGGGCTTCTGGGCTGCGAGTCTGTTCCACTCACGCACCTCCGGGAGCCGGGGTGGCGCCGAGGAACGTGGAGGGGTGCGTTGCTTCATCCGATGGCAGACACTGGCGAGCAGGGCGAGGAGAGGGTGCTTGCCTGGTCTCAGTGAGCAGTGGGCTCTGCCCCCAGCCCAGGGCTGGTCCACCCGACGGGCGTTTGCGCTGCAGCCCTTCCCCAAGGCCACGCCTCCTGTTGTGGCTCCGGGGCCACTGAAGACCACACAGATGCACCTCTTACAGTTCTGGGGGTCGGGTCCAACGTTGGTGTCGCTGGCTGAGCAGAGTGGGGGCGGGGCAGGGCTGCTTGCTTTGGAGGCTCCGGTGTGGGCGGGGGAGGGTCTGTCTCCTGCCTTTTCAGCTTCTGGAGGCGCCCACATTCCTTGGCTCTTGGCTGCATCACTCGAGCTCTGCTCTACTCGCAGCTCTGCCTTCCCGCTGCGAGGCCCCTCAAGGTGATACGTGCTCGGGCTGTGGGCACTGGGACGCGGGCATCTTTGGGGGCAGCTGCTACTGTGCTGCCAGCCTCGCCTCTCATCAGCCTCCCCGGGCCTTTGTACCGCAGCCCTGACCACTGCTCTGGCCTGGAACCTTCCGGCCTGGCCTCCTGCCCGCCGGCCTCCCTGCTCTTGCTCCCACGTTGACACCCACACACATCTCCCCCAGGACAAGCACACGTAGCCCCTTCGCCTGACGCCAGGCCTTCCTGTCCTTCCGTCTGTCCAGACCAGCGTGGGGTCCCATGGCACTGACAGCCTTTCCCACGAGCTCTGATTCTGCACGCTTTCACTGAGGATGGAGGTTTTCACTCCACCTGGAGGCACTATTTGGTGCAAATATTTGTGGAGCATCTGTGCCTGGGAGGCGGTCCCGGGGTGGGGCCGGGAGTGCGTGTAGCTGCCAGGAGCCTGCGCCCTGTGCCTCTGCTGGCAGGTTACTTGGGATTTTGTCGCGTGTGGGTCTGTGTGAGGACAGCGGGTCAGTGAAGGAGGAAGAATTCCCCCGGATAAATAACGGGCAGGAGGAGAAGCCGTGAGGAAGGCTCGGAGGGTGGGCAGTCCTGCCCATGGGGCCACGGGGCCTTGAATGGATGCCTGTTGTCCTGGGATGGCTGTGGTTGAGTGGTTTGGGGGATGGTTGAGAGCCCAGGAGAAGGGGCAGCTATGCTGAGTGGGGTCATGGTGACAGGCGCCCAGGCCTGCCCCCCCACTGTTAGCTGAGTAACACCGGCAGGTCACCCCGCTCTCGGCCGCTTCCCCATGAGCCTGTGCGAGAACGGCCAGGTGGGCCGAGCCGCTGGCCGCTGCCACTGGAGCTGGGAGGGCCCCGCCCGGAACCGAAGTTCACCTTGGAGGCCTGTAGCCGAGGCCTTGGCTGAGGCGGATGGTTGGATTGAACAGTGAAACCCAACAAGGAGGGTCTGTGCTCCTGATTGCACTTGGCCTCCGGGTCGGCCGGGGTCCCTCCCACGCGCTCGGTAAGCGGATCCGGTGCTCTCTCCCTCGCTCCGGGACGGGCGCAGTGACCAAAAAGGAAATGACTTTCAGGTGGGGCCTATTTTTACCACGGTGGGGACCCCGCTGTTAATTACTGAGCAATCACACGAAGGTTTTTACCCTGAACATTTTTTTGGGAGGCTCAGCTTTCCATAGATATTAAGTATGGATATTAGCTTCGGCCTCCCTACCCCCCAAAATCATTCCCTCCCAGGAGACGAAGGGCGTTTGAAATGCTGCGCCCGCTGCACACAGTGCACATCCCTCCCCTCCGTCCCTGCTCGGTGCTTGGTGCTCGGAGGGAGGCGAGGCCGGGAATGGAGGGGACCTGAGCCTGTGCTGAACGGGACTGAGGCTGGTTCCGTCCTGTGGGGATTTGCAAGACTCAGAGGCCAGCGGGACCTATGTCGAGGGCCCAGGAAGCAGCCCTGTAAGGCGGACACGCGTGCTAGGAGGAGCCGCGTCTCTAACCAGATACACTCCCACGTTCATGGCGGCAGACACACCCCGGGCTCCTGCGCACTCGGGGTAGAATGCCATGTCCGCCTTCCACACATCACCCCGTCCCCCTGCCGCACATCCCCCGTCCCCCTGCCGCACGTCACCCCGTCCCCCTGTCGCACATCCCCCCGTCCCCCTGCCGCACGTCCCCCCTTCCTTCTGCCGCACATCCCCCCGTCCCCCTGCCGCACGTCACCCCGTCCCCCTGTCGCACATCCCCCCGTCCCCCTGCCGCACGTCACCCCGTCCCCCTGCCGCACGTCACCCCGTCCCCCTGCCGCTGCCTTCTGCTGTGCCAGCCACTCAGCTGCTGGGGCCTGCTGGGCCCTCCAGCCTCAGAGCCTGTGTTCCCCAACTCTTTCTCACTTGGGGGGCTCCTCCACAAAGCCTCCCCATCACCTCCTTAGCTGTGGCCTCTGGTTCTCCACCCCACCTCCTGGTTATGTCCTTGATTACCTTCTGCAGTTTGCATCTGGTTTATCTTTTGCCCGTGATTCTGCGTGTGCATGCGTGTGTGTGTGTGTGTGTGTGTGTGTGTCTGTCTGTCTCTGTCAGAAATGGTCATGATCCGAAGGCAGGGACAGTGTCCGACTGCAGGGCCACGTCGAGTTGGAGGTGTCGCGTGTGACTGCCAGGTGCCCAAGTCCCAAAGACCTAGGGTCCCCTAACTTGGCTTGGGCATCTCTGCTGCTGGAGGTGGGGCCCAGGGACCCTGGCGTGACTGGCCTGGGCCCCAGGGGGTGGCTAACCTGCAGCCCCTCTGAGAACCGCGTGGTGGGCGGGAGTTGGGAGGGAATTGAGGAGTCCCAGGACAGACGCCCCGCGTGCAGGCAGGGGCAGCCCGGCCCCCAGCGGCCACCCCCTCCCCGGCCCCCGTGCCTCCACGCCCCACGGACGGTGACGCTCCGTGTGCACGGGAAGTGAGGGTGTGCTGGGCTCCCGTGGCTGAGGAAGCCAGAGGCTTGTGGATGGATCTCAGGACCAGTTCCGCCTGAGGTGGCGGCTTAGGACACCAGCCCTCTGGCCGCCAGCGCGGTGACTCAGGGTTGCGGGAAGTGGGCTGAGGCTGTGGGAGCCGAGGGCCGGGTGCCCTGCGGCCGGGTGGTGGCAGCTCTGGTGGGGAGGCCACCCTGTGGCAGCCAGAGACCGAGGCTGCGGGACGGGAGGTGGCAGGGCCACACTCTCCCGGCTGCTGCTGGAGGGTGCCGCACTGGGTACAGGCCTGTCCGCGTCGGCTCGGCACCCTCCCCCCAAGTCACTGCAGACGGGAAGGAGCTGGTGGGGAAGGCGCGGCCGAGAGAAAAGGACGAGGCCTGTTTCCCGAATCCCTAAAGCCACGCAGGGCGTGGGCGTCCCAGGCAGAGCAAGACGGCGCTGCGCCTTCAGGTGGTTCCCGGAAATACCTTAGACCGTGGTCGGCAAACCGCGGCTCGCGAGCCACATGCGGCTCTTTGGCCCCTTCAGTGTGGCTCTTCCACAAAATACCACGGCCTGGGCGAGTCTATTTTGAAGAAGTGGCGTTAGAAGAAGTTTAAGTTTAAAAAATTTGGCTCTCAAAGGAAATTTCAATCGTTGTACTGTTGATTTTTGGCTCCGTTGACTAAGGAGTTTGCCGACCACTGGGCTAGACCTTAGATTCACCAAGCCCTGAGTTCACCACGATTCAGCAGAAACCCAGACTCAGTGCTCCGGTGGGGACGCCACCCACACTCACTTTAGACCAGGCGTCCTCAAACTACGGCCCGCGGGCCACAGGCGGGTGTTTTTGCCGTTTTGTTTTTTTACTTCAAAATAAGATATGTGCAGTGTGCATAGGAATTTGTTCATAGTTTTTTTTTAAACTATAGTCCAGCCCTCCAACGGTCTGAGGGACAGTGAACTGGCCCCCTGTTTAAAAAGTTTGAGGACCCTTGCTTTAGACTTTGTAAGAAGAAAGCTCTTTCAGGAGGGGAGGGGGGCTGTCTGGCTCGGGGTGGGAGGTGGGGGGGGGGCTGTGCCGAGGCTTGGCCCAGTGCTGGGGGGGGCCTGCCCCCGCCCCCGCCTGGAGGGGCCTCCCTGGGCTGCGTCCTGGATGCCGCTCGGTTCCCGGGCGCCTTCCCAGGCACATGCGTGGCCGCTGCGCAGTGGGGGCATTTAGGGTGTTGGTGTGAAATTTCCAGCAAACTGTGTTAGCACATTGCACATGTTTCCACGTTGCCAGAGAAAGTAAACGATGAATTAAGTGACACCACTCAGCGTGGTGTGAAAGGGGGTGGTTTTCAAAACGAAGGAGGGCGGGGAGGGCGTTAATAGGCAGAAGGCTGGTTAATAGATCGTGATGGCTTCCTGGGCACAGGCCTCAGTGAGGTGGAAGCGCCCGATTACACATCTAATCCGAGGACTCGCCTGCATCCTGAGCTGGCCCCCGCCCACCGGGGTTGACCAGATGTCCCCAAGTTCTCATGGGCCAGTCTCACCTTTTTTGATTGTTGCTTCTCCCCGAGTTGCTGACTGATGTCCTTGAGGCGTTCCCCCAAATGTTGGTGTGGATTAGTCTCCCGGGGGCACTTGTAAAGACAGAGGCCGGACCCGCCTCAGGCGTCCTTGGCGTCTGCCTTTGGAGCGAGCCCTGCAGGTGACGGCACATGCCCCACGGCAGAGCCTGTCCCAGGCCTGCGACCAGGGGAGTCACGGGGATGCTGTCCCCCTCAGTGCCCTTCCCTTTCAAGCTGTTGGAGAGCGTGGTCTGAATTGGGGGCAGGTGAGCATCACCCCAAGTCGCCTGCCACTGAGCGGACCACAGCTGTGGAGTGATGTCAGGGGGCCGGGGCCTCACCCAGCACCTGCCGTGCACCCGGCATGGGGGTGCAGAAAGAGATGCCTTGTTGCGGTGGGACCGTGCGTGTGCTGGGCCTCGCGCTGGGAAGGGGCAGAGACGGGCGCCCTGGCACCCTCTGTGGTCCGGGGGCAGCGGGCGGGGGACAGCTTTAGTCTGAGCTCCTGCACGCGGTGGCAGCCAGTCGGAGGCTGGCGCTGGCCCCTGGAGGATGCACAGATGCCATTCTCTTCATGAGGTTTCGGCTGCCTCCTGCACGCCCCCCACTGGGCATTGAGCCCGCAACCCGGGCATGTGTCCTGACTGGGAATCAAACTGTGACCTCCTGGTTCCTAGGTTGATGCTTAACCTCTGTGCTCTGCTGGGCGGGCAGGGGCTGTTTGTAAAACCCTGGTGAGACATTGGGGCTGTGGCTGGTGAGCCCCCAAAGCCCCCTCCCAGCCCAGCGGCCCCTGGCTCCTGTACAGGGCATGTGCACTGAGGCAGGTGCTGTGCACCCTACTGTCTCCCGCCCTGGCCCTGGGAGGTGGCCGTCACCTCGTTGGGGCTGAGGCCTGGGGAAGCCACGTGTCCGTGTCCGAGATCACAAAGCCACGGAGCAGAGTCTGCATTAGAACCCGGGGCATCTGACCCCAAGCCTGGCCTCTTGCCCCCTCCCCCCCGTGTCACCCCGGCAGAGGGTCCAGGCAGGAGGGACAGAGCCATTCGGGCTGCGGCACATGCCCCATAGCGCGTGGCTGGTGCCGTCTTGTTTGCTGAAGGGTTAAGTCCTGGTGTGTGTGTGTGCGGTGGGGGTGGGGTGGGGGGGGCGTGGGCGGGCAGCCCCAGGGGGACTGTTTCAGGATTTATCCCTAACAGGCGGAGGGAGGGCGCAGGGAGGGCGCAGGCGGGGCTCTGCAGGCGCAAGCTGGGCCCTTCCCCCGGCCCCTAATCCAGCGGCCATCTGTCCCCCTCACAGCCACCTCCTGCCTGACTCACAAGGGTGGGCGGGCGGAGACCCACTAGCCCTGTGGTGGACGGGGGCCTTGCCAGCCAAGAGTTCACGGCCAGGCCCTGCTCTGTTTGGGGGGCTGGGGGTACCACACCTGCTCCCGTCACTGAGGACACGCTCTGTGCCGTCACGGCTCAGGACTCACGGGGCTGAAAGCCGGCGAGGCGCATGGCCCGTGGATGGTGGCGGTTGTGATGAGCGTGTCCTCCCGGTTCACGCACGTGACGTGCCTGCCCGTGCACACACGCAGGACAAGGGCGGGGCCTCCTGTGGGCGGAGGCCGGAGCCAGCACAGGACCTGCCCCCGGTTAGCTCCTCAGGGCGCTGCCCAGAGCCTGGGCCCGTGGCTGGAGCTGGGCCCCCTGAGCCGGTTAGCGAGCAAGCCACAGCGTGTGGCCTCCTTGTCGCCCCCAGAGGCCTGGGTGGGGGCGGATTTATCCTTCCGTCGGCTCCCAGCCCCGCAGGGCCCGGTCTGAGCTCTTAATTAGCTTCCCTCCAAGCCTCGTGGTCGTGACCTATAGCTTCCCACTCTGCTCCCACATTTCCGTCCGTCTGCCCTCGGCGACAGCGACGGCTCCCCGCACCAGCTGCTGCCATTTCTGTGGAGGCCGCGTGCTGGGTGGACACCCCCCTGCCCTCCATCCTGCCGGGAGCAGTGTGGGCCCCGCGTGTGGGTGGGGACACCATAGGGCAGCCCCACCTGTGGGCGGGAACACCGTGGGGCACCCACCTGTGGGCGGGGACACCGTGGGGCACCCACCTGTGGGCGGGGACAACGTGGGGCACCCACCTGTGGGCGGGGACAACGTGGGGCACCCACCTGTGGGCGGGGACAACGTGGGGCACCCACCTGTGGGCGGGGACAACGTGGGGCACCCACCTGTGGGCGGGGACAACGTGGGGCACCCACCTGTGGGCGGGGACACCGTGGGGCACCCCCACCTGTGGGCGGGGACACCGTGGGCAGGCCCAGGGCGCTCAGTGTAATCCCACTTGATGGGCACAGTCAGCACCAGTGGGTGGCCAGGCACGGGGGGGGGCGGGGGAGAGGTGAACCCGGAGCAAAGCTCTGCAGGTCCCCATCGCGGGGGTGCTGTCCGGATCCCGCTGCTGCTGCTGCTGCACTGAGACTGCCGGGGGGGCCATGCGGGGGGCGATGGCCGTCACCCCGCCCAGCTTGCTGCTCCGCCCATGCCTGTGTGCTTCCCGGGGACGGTCAGTTCGTCTTGATGACAGCCCCTCGGACGACACGCCTGCCTCGTCCCGTGTGCAGAGGGCCGCGGAGGGCTGAGCGGTGGGGTCTGGGCCCGAGCTTGCAGGTCTGCAGGGCAGGAGGGTGCGTCTGAGCCCAGGAGTCCGAGGTCAGCGCGGAGAGCTGGCCACCCCGGGTGGAGGCGCACAGGCCGGGCGCCGTGCAGTCCCAGGCGGTGTGAGGAGGTGCCAGGAGCCTGGCCTGGGAGAGGGGCCCCCAGGCAGGAGGAGCCACGTGGGGAAGGTCTGGGGACCTGCTGGCAGGGACTTGATGTGCAGAAGCCACAGGGACCTGGTGACGTGGAAACCGCTTCTCTGTGGCATCCCTGCGGAGGAGGGCGCGCTGCGAACCCACCTGTGAGAAACACGCACCTGTGCACATACACACGCACACACGCACGTCTGTCCACGTGGGGCCGGGGTGCAGTGGAGGAACGGCGGGAATGAAATGACTGAAGATGGGGGGCTGGCATTTCAGGTGCGGTGGCCAGAGGAGCACTCGCTGTCAAGTGGGGGACCCAGACACGGGGCGGTGGGAGGGGCAGACAGCAAGTGCCGAGGCCCTGAGTTGGGAGCGAGGGGTGTGAGTGCAGGGCCCTTGGGGGGCGTGTTCTCAGACCCTTGCCGTCTCACTGAGCTGGTCGAGCTGGTCGTTGTGGTGAGCAGTTCCCCTGAGGCCTTACCTCAAGTCCCTCGGAGCCTGTTGTCCCCGTAAAGGGACACGCCCAGGCCTGGGGCGTGCAGGCTGCAGCGGGTGGTGGTTAGGACGCAGCGGAGTGCCGGCCGAGAGGCGCCTCGTGCTGCTCCAGTCCCCCGCTGCCTTTCTCTGAGAATCACACCTCCATCTTCCTGAAACGTGGTTTTTGGGGTCTCCTCTGCTTCCAAACTAAAGCGTGAACAGGGGAAGAGAGTTTTAAAGATGCCGATGGGCTGTGGCCCGAGGGTGTGGCTGCACCCGGCACCTGAGGGGTGAGCCGGCTGATTTGGAAACAGCCCCGCCCTCCCCCCCCCCGCCCCCCGGCCCTCAGAGGCAGGTTCCCGTTCAATCCTGGTGCGAATGGGGAGGCCACGTCCGCAGAGCAACAGGAAATTGTCATAATCTGCCTGTGCAGGGAGCCAGGTGTGCGCACAAGCATAAATAATGTATTAATTTTGGATGCTGGTGCTTGGGAAACAGGCTTAATTGGAAGAGGTGGTGGAGGCGGGAGGCTTTGTGTGGAGCGACCCCCCCTGCCCCCCCCGCCCCGGGTGCCACAGAAGGCTTTAGATGCTGCCCGGGACGTTGCTGTCACGCAGTTTATCTTGTTATTAAAAGTTCTCTGCCATGGATGAAATCAAATCCGGGCTGAGTCGCTCCCTTTTAAAAAAACCAGAGGCAAATCACCACACTGCCCCTGATCTCGGGGCCCGGGTGGGAAAGCAGCTGGGCTCCCATGGAGGCGGCACGGCCCACAGTTCTGTTGGCCACTGGGTGGCGCTGTCAGCCTGGAGCAGCTTGGTTGTTTGTGTGCATGTGTGTGCACATAGTGTGTGCACAGGACGTGGGGAAGGGGGAAGCCGGGCCTGGCGTGTCTCAGGGCGGGTAGGACCACAGGCGGGTAGGACCACGGGGGCGGGTAGGACCACGGGGGTAGGACCACGGGGCGGGTATAGGACCACGGGGTGGGTAGGACCACGGGGGCGGGTAGGACCATGGGGTGGGTAGGACCACGGGGCGGGTAGGACCACGGGGGTAGGACCACGGGGCGGGTATAGGACCACAGGGTGGGTAGGACCATGGGGGTGGGCAGGACCACGGGGTGGGTAGGACCACGGGGGCGGGTAGGACCACGGGGCGGGTATAGGACCACGGGGCGGGTATAGGACCATGGGGCGGGTAGGACCACGGGGGTGGGCAGGACCACGGGGCGGGTAGGACCACGGGGGTAGGACCACGGGGGTGGGTATAGGACCACGGGGCGGGTAGGACCACGGGGGTAGGACCACGGGGGCAGGTAGGACCACGGGGGTAGGACCACGGGGCGGGTATAGGACCACAGGGTGGGTAGGACCATGGGGGTGGGCAGGACCACGGGGTGGGTAGGACCACGGGGGCGGGTAGGACCACGGGGCGGGTATAGGACCACGGGGCGGGTATAGGACCATGGGGCGGGTAGGACCACGGGGGTGGGCAGGACCACAGGGGCGGGTAGGACCACGGGGGTAGGACCACGGGGGTGGGTATAGGACCACGGGGCGGGTAGGACCACGGGGGTAGGACCACGGGGGCGGGTAGGACCACAGGGTGGGTAGGACCGCGGGGGTAGGACCACGGGGGCGGGTGTAGGACCACGGGGCGGGTATAGGACCACGGGGTGGGTATAGGACCACGGGGTGGGTAGGACCACGGGGCGGGTAGGACCACGGGGACCACACCTGTGAAGTGTGCTTAAGGGACTCAGTGCCCAGGGTTTCTTGGCGCTGGTCGCGTGAGCACCCTCTGCCTGGCAGGCACCCAGCTCCAGCCTCCAGGAGGGGAGCAGGTGTTTGGGCACAACCCGCCCCGTCCGCACAGACAGCTTAGGCCGGGAGCTGCGGGTATTAGTCCGGTGAGGGAGCCCTCCCCCATCCGAGTTCCCGACACTGGCAGGCAGGGGGCCTCTGCTAACACCCCCCCACGGGGCCAGCCCCTCCTGCTTCAGGTGCACCCCTTCCCCGCACGCAGGCCGGCGGCTGGCGGGATCTGCTAAGCTCTGGCGGGATCTGCCAGGCGGGTCGTGGGGGCGGTGGGCGGCCTGCAGGCCGGAGCAGGAGGGAAACGCTGGGCTTCCTTTGTGCTGAGTCATCACCGCCCGCCTCTGTGCATCCCCCACTCACTCCGCCGTTCCCACGGGGAGGGGGAGGGGGAGCCGTCCTGGAAGCCCTTGGGAAGGGGCTCTGCCAGGAGGATGGGGGTGGGGCATTGCCCTCCAGCGCTGCCTCGCCCAGCTCCTGCCAAGCTCCGTCCTGGAGGCCAGAACGCCCAGCGTGGCAGTCACCCCGCTCTGCTGCGGAGGCACCTCACTTGGAACAGTGTGGGGTGAGCGAGCGTCTAGACTCGCGCTGACCTGTGAGTCATCTGGGACCCCCTGAGCCTCCTGCTCGCAGGCTGCCTGCCGGGGTGACGCGGTCCCGCAGAGCTGAGGTCAGCCCCCCTGGCTGGGCGCCCGCCTCTGCACCGAAGTGCAGGTGCCCGCGGGCTGCCAGGCCCCTCTCGGGGCTTGCGTTCCAGGGTGCAGTGCGGGCGGGGCCTTGGCACCCACGGCCCCATGGACCTCCTGGGAAGCCCGTGAGCGCTGGAGACCGCCGCTGGGGTGCTGCCCCTGCACCCCCCACACTCCCACCCGCCCACCTCCCCAGACTCTTGTTTCAACAGCTAGGGAACCCCCTTCTCAGCAATCAGGAAAAGGCCGTTGCAGCCCAACAGGCGCCTCCCAGTGGGGGGCTGTGCTGAGCGCAAGGGTTCCAGAACGTCGGTTAGGGGACCGGGCGCCTTAACATGCACGACGGCGAGGCCAGCACGCCAGCCAGCCCTGCCCTCCTGCGCCAGCTGGGTGGGAAGGGGAGGGAGGAGGAGCTGGGCCCTGGGAGCTCAGGCTCCTGTGGGTGAGGGCAGGGATGGCCCAGAGCCCTGTGCCCCGAGAACCAAGGGGGTGTGTGGGCAGGGGTGTGGGGGGCGGTGAGGGAGGGCCGGCCGCTTCCCCTGCCCCCTCTGGAATGCTGCAGGAGCCTGGGAGCAGGCCCGCTGGTCCCAGCTGTCAGCGCCCAGGCCCAGGCCCTGACACGGGGTCTCCGGGACTGGAACCGGGCAGCGTCACAGCACCTCCCGGTGGGGCGGTGGGGAGGTGCTGGCAGCCCCTAGTCTTACTGGCATCTGCGGGAGGCGGCGACGTGGCTTTTTTTTAAAAAAAAATAATTAAAAAAAATTTTTTTAATTGATTTTTTACAGAGAGGAAGGGGGAGGGGTAGAGAGTTAGAAACATCGATGAGAGAGAAACATCGACCAGCTGCCTCTTGCACACCCCCTGCTGGGGATGTGCCTGCAACCAAGGTACATGCCCTTGACCGGAATCGAACCTGGGACCTTTCAGTCCGCAGGCCGACACTCTATCCACGGAACCAAACCGGTCAGGGCCCAACGTGGCTGTTGTTGTGGAACGAATGGGTCCACCCGGCCCGGTTTCCTTCCTCTGAGCCGATTGGGCTTCAGGCTCAGAAAGACTCAGCTCTGCTGTCAGCACACGCGGCCTCGGCCTGTTCCCGAGCCCGAGCCTCCGCGCTGGCGCCTCCGTGCGGGACGCCCCCACGCCCTGTGGCCTCCTTTCCTCATCAGAACCTGCATTCTGTGTCTGATCAGTAGATTCCAGGGTTCAAAGGTTAAAGGTCCCACCCTGCCCACTGGCCCTTTCCTGCTCCTCCTCACACTCTGACCACACACTCCTGGGCCCCTCCAGGGAGTGGTGAGGCAGCAGACCTGCAGGCCC
Source organism: Ia io (assembly GCA_025583905.1). Taxonomy (NCBI): domain Eukaryota; kingdom Metazoa; phylum Chordata; class Mammalia; order Chiroptera; family Vespertilionidae; genus Ia; species Ia io. Next base: position 2,590,839 of record JAJQQW010000002.1, on the reverse strand, counting down.
TGGCCGCTCAAAGCCACGGGCTTGGCCCGGGGACAGGGCTGCGCGCACACGGTGAGCGGTGAGGCTGGGCACCCGGGAGGGGGTGGGCCAGGGCTGGTCAGGGCGGGCGGCGAGCCTGTGACTGCTCCGCTGAGCCCGGGCAGCACCTTGCCTGCCCGTGAGAGATGCCGCGTGTCACCTCGTCCCTCCGACGTGCACACGTGGCCGCTGCACGTGTGGTTGATGACCCTCAGCACTCCTTCCCTGTGACCCAGTCCCTTCCTGCCCGCGGCGCTTCCCACCTGCACCCGCCGCCTCCACAGGCAGGACCCTCCCAACCTCCCTGGCTCTGCTCACTGCTTCCTCCTCCAGGGAGCCCGCTCTGATCGCCCCCTCTCCGGGCTTCTCCCCGGGACAGACAGCGGGTGCTCGGGAAGTGAGTGCCAAGCCGGCAGCGGCGAGAACCTTGCTCGGGGAGCCGAGATACCTGGGGGAGGGTGGGGGGGGGGGAGCAGCGGGCCCGTCTGGCCCGATTCGGTGTTTGCATGCTCCCAGTTGGTCTGGGCTACTGTCCCTATTGGTCTGGGCTACTGTCCCTAAGGTGGCACGGGCGGACGCACGCAGAGCGGGCGCTGCTCTGCTGGGTTCCCCGGGAGTCCACGTGGCCGCAGAGAGCGCACGCGGCATGCGGCGGCCCGTCTTTGATTTTTGTGGGTGTTGGAAGCTTTCATGTGTCTGGGGAATGAAATCCATCGTCTTTTCAGTGGAAAGCTTAGAAGGGAGAATGATTGGAATGAATAAGCAAAGCAGTGTTTGCACCAGACATTCCTTCGCGACACGAGGGAGCCATTTCTGCGGCTCTCGCCGCGTTTGGCTGGGTGGCCCCCCTAAATGACGTCATGAACAAAGCGAGGAGCACGTCTGTTAGTCTTCACGGGGCGCTTCCCGGGTATTTTCTTTGGAGGATTTGGGACATAAGGACGCGGTTAGAAGGAGTGGGGGTGGGGTGGGGAGTGGGGAGGCGGGCAGGCTTCCCTCCTTGCGGATGTAAAAGCTGAGGCCTGGGTGCTGGGGGCCAGGGGTGCTGGGCAGCTGGGCCTGAAAGGATGGGGGAGATCTGGCCTGGGCCCCTGCAGCCACAGGTGGTGGCTGAGTGTCGCCTTTGCTGGCATCTCAGGCCCGCTGTCTTCATGGTAAGCCCGTTTGGCGGGGTAGGTGGGATGGTGGGTCAGGGTATCTAGTAACGATACCCCAACACACAGCCCCAGATCTCGGTGGCTTCAAACAGTCATTTGTCATCCGGCTCATGGTGGGAGGGGTGGACTGGACCCACCGGCCTGGCTCCGGCTGGGCTGGGCGGCGGTCAGATGGTGGGGCTGGAGTCATCCGAAGGCTCGTGTGGGCGGGGACCTGGGATGGCTGAGGCCGCCGATGTCCCTGTCTCTGCACGTGGCCTCTTCCTGTGGCCTGGGCTTCCTCACATCATGGCGGTTCCAGAGGACCCAAGTGGCAGCTGCCGGCCTCCTGCACTCTGGAGCCAGACTCCGAAACAGGGTCACGTCAGCCGTGCTCACATCCCCAGTGGGACGGAGTCACGGCGCCGCGCCAGGGCCGGCCCAGCTCCCAGGGAGCGCACGCGGCTGCACCTCTCGCTGGAGGAATGCCAGCACTTGTGGCTTTTTCATCTTCTAGTCATGGACGGCCATGAGGGCTCCCGGCACCCGCTGCTCCGAGGGCCTCAGGGGTCCTAGGAGAGAGGTCTAGAACATCCCCTTTCAGAGACTGGGAGGCAGAGGTGCGGAGGGGGAGGAGCCCGCTCGGGGGTCACAGGGAGGATGTGGGGGAGCCAGACTCCAACCCAGGCCTCCCTCCCCAGATGTGTGTGAGCAACAGCAGAACAGCTCCCGGGACCTGCAGACTTGAGGCTCATCAGCGGAGGTGTATTCTGCATGTCCTGCAGGCCCCTCCCGCCCCAGGGGCGAGTCTCACAGGTGGGGAGCGCAGGTCCCCTCGCCCCGCACTGGCCCCCTCTCCTGGGTGCCCTGGCTTCGGCGGCTTCTTCTCTGCAGGCCGCCCCATCCTGATTGAAAAAACAAACCCACAGGCTCTCTAACGGGAAGCATGCGGCTCTGGTGTGGTTTGGAGCCAGGGCCGATTCCAGAGACATTCCGTGGCGAGTATTAATAAAAACAACGTGCGCTTCGGTGTGTTTCCATGGAGACTTCCCAAGATTTATGTCCCCGAGACATCTCGGGATCCCACGGAATAATTACCTTCCAAACAGCCCCGGTGTCCGCAGCCTCCCCAGCAGGCAGGGCGTCCTCCTCTCCGCTTCATCGAGGCGAGGCGGCCGGGTCTTTCATGTGCTGGAGGGGCCGCCGGGCGTCAGGGCCGAGAACATCTGGGCACTTGGCTGCCGCCTCTGCCGTCGGGGTCGGGGGGGTGGTGGTTAAAACTTGAGTCTGGCCCTAACCGGTTTGGCTCAGTGGATAGAGCGTCGGCCTGCGGATTGAAAGGTCCCAGGTTCGATTCCGGTCAGGGGCATGTACCTTGGTTGCGGGCACATCCCCAGTGGGGGGTGTGCAGGAGGCAGCTGATCGATGTTTCTAGCTCTCTATCCCTCTCCCTTCCTCTCTGTAAAAATCAATAAAATATATTTAAAAAAAAAACAACAACAAAAACGGAGTCTGCCTGCCAAGCACTGCTCTGGCTCTGCTGCCCAGTGGGAGCGCTCAGGCCTTCCCTGAGCCCGGCAATGACCGGGCCTTCAATGCAGACGGGGCACCTGAGCTGCCGGGGCACGGCGGGGGAAGCGGGGGCGTGCGGGAGAGGCCGGGGTCCGAGAGCTGCCACCACAGCCACGAGGAACATGGTGAGGACGCGGAGCAGGAGGCATAGAGGCCCTGGCCCTGCTCTGCCACCCAGAGGCCGAGTGCCTCGGGGTAAGGCCGCGCTTTGGACCCCGGGTTCTTCATCGGAAAGATGGGGCGTCAGGGTCATGTCCTTTCATTTGCAGATGACAGAGCGCAGGCCAAACTGGAATAAAGCAAGAGGTGTCTGACTTTGTGAGATGGAAAATCCCAGGGGTAGCACTGGCTTCAGGCACGGCTTGATCCAGGCTCTCCATCAATGTCTTCGGGCTGCTGTCCTTTTCTCTTGCTCTGTCTCTGGGCTCTGCTGAGTGGAGGAATTTGTTCTGGAGGAATTTGTTCCATGAGGAGTTGTCATGAAATTTTCCGAGAGAATTGAACAAACAAGTTTTGTGTTTTTTTAAAGAAGTAAAGACATCTATAGTAACAGAGTGGAGGGTGGTTTGGGGACTCTTGTTGCCTTGGCCAGTCGTAGGGCATGGAAGCTGGAGGGGGAGGGGATGTTGGAATGCAGTCTGACCCAGCATCGCGAGGGGACTGGGATGCCACGGTCTGCAGAGCGGTGGGGCCCAGTGCTCAGAGCAGGGGGGACGGCGGCCGGCCCTCGGTGAGTGTGTGGAGCGTGCGTGTGCGTGTGAGCACTGCGGGGCAGGCCGCGCCCTGACTCGGGGCCTTGGCCTCCTGCTTGCCCAGGAGTTCCAATCCCAGCCCGCCTCAGGCCCCGGCAGGGCCACGCGTGTCAGCAAACATCGGTGTGTGACCCGTACGCCCTCTGTGGCCCAGATTTAGCCTGAGATGCCAGTGTTTGGCCTCTGGGCAGGAGCTCTCAGCTGTGGGGAGTGTCCATCCATCCACCCATCCACCCACCACCCATCCACCCATCCACCCATCCATCCATCCATCCAACACCCACTCATGCACAGCCCCCAGCTTGGTGCCGGGAGATGACAGAGCTGAACTAGAAATGGGTCACGCCCTCGCTCCAGTCCCGACACAGACACGTGGCCACTGCGCGGTCGGGGAAAGAGCTGTGGCCGCTCAGCAGGGGAAGTCGCTCCTTTCCGGAATCCCGCAGAATGGGGACGGGGAGTGGGCGGGGGGCGGGGGGAGGCAGGAGAGCAGACTGCAATGGGAGAGTGGGGTCTCCTCGGGGGAGAGTGTGTTTCTGGACTAACGGGTCCGTTGCCTGCGGGCATCAACGCCCAGTAAGACGAGAAAGCCGCTGGTGTGTTAGGATGCAGACACGCCTGGACACAGGTGAGCTTGTGCCCAAGGCCTGGCTGCCGATGGCTCCAGGGAGGCTGGTAGGGGGAAAGTCATCAGTGCGGTGACTAAAGGAGTAAGGGTCGTGGGCAGGGTCATGGTCTGTACTGATTGGTTATCACTAGGGTCGGGGTCAGGGTTGGGGTCAGGGTCAGGATCAAGGTCGGGGTCAGGGTCCCGGTGTCAGCCACGTCGCTTCGTCCGGTTTTGCAGCTTTCCTGGGCCTGGAGCGGAAACACGGAGGCCTCCATATCAGCTCTGGTGTGACCAGCACTGTCTCTGGGGCCAGCAGACCTAGGCTTCCTTCCCAAGGTTATTTGTTGCCACAGAACCCCGTTGTCCTGAGGGGTTACGGCTTTAAGGAGCGGGCGTACAGGGGAGGAGGTGGGCGGGCCGGGTGCTGGGGGAGGCCGGCTGGAATGAAGGACAGAAAGGGAAGAGGCCACGTGACGGGGATGAAGCTTTTGCTCGGCTGCAGGTGGGAGGTCCCGTGGAGGGGTGGGGGGTGGGGGCGGAGTGCATTCGCGGTGCTGGCGGGGCTGGAGGCGGTGCAGGCCCCTGGGCCGCGGAGCCGGGCCCCGTGACGTGTGGTCATCGGTTTGGGGCATAGCGGGTCCGTGCTTGGATGGGCTGGTCAGCCTGAGAGACTGAGCTCAAAAACACCCAGGCCATGCCCGGCCGGTGTGGCTCAGCAGTTGAGCGTCCGTCCAACCATGAACCAGGAGATCAGGGCTCGATCCCCAGTGTGGGGTGGGCAGGAGGCAGCGATCAATGACTCTCATCATTGATGTTTCTCTTTACCTTCCTCTCTCTGAAACCAGTGAAGCATTTTAAAAACAACACCCAGGCCAGGAAGAGACAAACCTCCATACAGACTTCCCAATAACGTACGTAGACAGCTCACCCCAAAGCGGGGAGCTGCCCCCCTCCTCAGGTGAGGCCGTGCTCCGAGACGTCCTCCCTCGGGGGGCGCTGTGGCAGGGCGAAGAGAGGAACCGTCCGGTGGAGAAACCGGGCACCACCACGACCTCGGCCAGGGGACCCGGGTCCACATCACGTGACAGGTCATGTGACAGCAGGTGCCCTGGACCCGATGGGGTGGGAAGGCACCTCTGTGGCCTTCTCCCAAGAGCCATGACCTCGTCTGGTCTGAGGAAACAGCCGAGGACCCCGCCGCGGCCTTTGGCAGAACACTGAGCCGCTCAGAGGCGAGGCTGAGGGCGTGGAGGAGGTGGAGTCCGAGAGGGCCCAGGGCGGGGACGGCTGGACTGGACGCGGCCTGTGTGGGGGGCGCGGCCCTGGCAGGAAGGGATCTTCAGACATAAACGGTGAAGCCGCGCACGTGGGCCTGAGGTCACAGGGCAGCCTGCTCGCGAGCTGTGACCGCGGCCCCGCTGGGCTGCAGCTGTTCGCGGGAAATGGTGTCACGCAGGGTCTCTGTGCTGCTGTCTCAGCCCCGTCCCCAGTCTAGCCCTGTTCTAGCAGGAAAGGTCCCTTAGCCCCAGGTCAGCCCCTTCCCGGCTTGGCAGAGGCGCCCCTCAACCCCCACCCTGAACCAGCCCTGGGAAGGCAGCTGGGTGTGGGCGTGGCTTCCCAGAACGCAAATGTGGCTCCTGGGGATGCTCTACCATCTTCCTCCCCTTCTCTCCCATCCTTCCCCTCCCCTCCCCTCCCCTTCCCTCCCCTCCCCTCTCCTCCTTTCCCCCTCCTCTCCCCTCCCCTCCCCTCTCATCCTTTCCCCCTCCTCTCCCCTCCCCTCCCATCCTTCCCCTCCCCTCCCCTCCTCTCCTCTCCCCTCCCCTCCCATCCTCTTCCCTCCCCTCCCCTCCCCCTCTCCCCTCCCCTCCCATCTTATCCTTCCTCTCCCCTCCCATCCTTCCCCTCTCCTCTCCCCTCCCCTCCCCTCCTTCCCCTCCCCTCCCCCTCCCCTCTCATCCTTCCCCTCCCTTCCCCTCCCCTCCCCTCCCCTCCCATCCCCTCCTTCCCCTCCCCTCCCCTCCCCTCCCCTCCCCTCCTATCCTTCCCCTCCCCTCCCCTCGCTTCCCTTCCCTCTTCCCATAGATGCAGACAGGAGTCTCCTCTGTGTAGATCAGCAAGGGGGTAGCATGGAGGGCTGTTTGTGGGTGCCACACTGGGTGGGACTGCCTCTGGCGTCTGGTGGGTGGAGGCTGCTACCCATCCCGCGATGCCCAGATCCCCCCCCCGCCCCCCGAGAACTGTCCCAGTGTCGTTGGGGCTCTGTCTGAGGGTGCAGGCCGGCTGCCCGAGGGCCCAGCGTCCTGCTCAGCCCCCGTGTGCTTGCACCGGGAGAAGCTCGCCTGGCCAAGTGCGTGGTGCGCTGGGCCTGCGGGGAGTCGACTGGCCCTTGCACCCCGCCCTGGGGCAGGCGCTGGGATTACTGTGCACATTGTACGGATGGGAGACTGCGGCACAGAGAGGGTAAGGAGCTTGCTCACGTCACACAGCTAGCAGGTGGCTGAGCTGAGCTTGGAACCCAGGCCGTCTGGTCTGGAGGCCATGGCTGTGCCCAGTGTGCTTTTCCCACAGGGACCCCGAGGTCTCACAGGCTCTCCACCTGCAGGGAGGCGGGGGGGGACCCCGAGGTCTCTCACAGGCTCTCCACCTGCAGGGAGGCGGGGGGGGGACCCCGAGGTCTCTCACAGGCTCTCCACCTGCAGGGATGCGGGGGGGGACCCCGAGGTCTCTCACAGGCTCTCCACCTGCAGGGAGGTGGGGGGCCACACTGGGGGAGGAAGCTGTGGGGTGCCCGCCTACGCCCTCACCTGGAAGGGCTCTCCACCCCGCTCGGTGCTGTTCCCCAAATGTCGCCCACGCTGTCCTTGCTGGTAGAGTGTGGGCACCAGCTCGTCCATGGCCCGAGGCCGTGGCATCCTGGAGGCAGCATGCACAGGCACTGCCATTAATTCACGGCTCCGGGCATTCCTGGGGAATGAGCCGCTCAGTGGGACCTCTCAGCCCGGAACAGAGCGGGTGTTGATATTACCGTTAGGGCAGGAGGTGGAGCAGGCCATTATCAGAATGCACAAATCCCTGGCCACTGGCCCTCCGGCCCTGCAGGTGGGCAGCTTATTCCCACATAGAGCAGCGGCCTCCCGGGTCCCTGACAGACGCTGTGACCACGGCAGGACGTGCCTGCGAGCGTGGGAGCGGCCGGCAGCTCGGTTTGGTGGGGCTTGTGCAGGGGCGGGGTGTGATGGGGAGGGGGACCCGGACTGGGCCAAGGTGGAGCATAGAGGAGGCAGCCGTGTGGTGCGTGTGAACCTGTGCCTGGCCTGGGGTCCCTCGGAAGCGAGGCCCCTGGACCCGCTCTGGGAGGGCCGTCAGGCGCCGCCTCTGGCTGTGCCCAGCAGCCCCTGCAGCCCCGTCAGTGCCCGCGTGGCCGGGACGGGAGACGGCATCCATCGCATGCAGGTCATGCCCTCAGAACCGACTCCCCTGTCTCGCTGCGACTCCCTCCCCCGAACCCCAGGTTGATGAAACCCACAGAGCCTCTCTAAACAGTCCCTCAAAGCTCTGCCTTGCCAATCAGCCCCCTGAGTGCTCAGCCGCATATATTCTGCAGGAAATACGTTGTTATTAAGGAAGGAAATACATTGTTATTAAGGAAGCGGCAATTGGTTATTCAGTTATGGCGGGTCGGGAACCAGGGCCCTCGGCAGATGCCGGGGTGAGACATGAAAGGAAGAAGACACCCGTTGACCCGGCCTTCGCCGCAGCGTCCCTGGAGGCGACAGAGGGCCGGCTGTGGCCAGGCCAGGACCCCCGGGCGCGGCCCTCCACTCGGCCCACCGACCCCGTGAAGAAATTGGTGAACAGGCAGCGAGCTGCTCTTCACTTGACCTGTGTGGAGGGGAACTTGTTTATGTATGAAGTGCGAGCTGCACTTAATTCCAGGGAAAAACGCCAATATTGGTAACTGCATTTTGTGTGTATGCCAAATAGGTGTGAGCAAGGCATAGGGGCCCCGGGAGAGGAGATGTATGTGAGGAAATGGGTGTTGGAAAACGGTGTGAATGCGGTGGGAAGGCCAGAATGACAACTCTAAAGGGCCCAGCAGAAATGCAGGGTCAGAGGTGTCTCCCCCTTCTCCGCCCAGCCAGTCTGTGCTCAGCATTCAGGGGATATCACAAAGGCCACCTCCTCCAGGAAGCTCTCCTGATTTCCCTCTCTTCCTGTTGAAACTAGACAGCACTCTGCTGTTCTTTGCAGAGTGGCAGGAGACGCTGCTGCTGCCTCCCTCCCTTCGCTCTGCTCATCCATCCCCCCACCCCTCCCCTGTGCACCGAGGGCCAGCCCTGTGCCCTGGCTAAGCCCTGGGTAGAGGAGTAACACGGGTCCCTGCCTCTCAAACCTTCCGTGTGGTGTGGGGACACAAGACAAGAGGGAAACAGACAGCTGGGGTTCCCAGGTGACTGCTGTTGGGATGGCTCGTTAAGGAAATAAACCCCGGCCACAGGCTGCCCGTGGCGGGGGGGTTGGGGGGGTCTCGGAGGAGGGGGTGGAGAGTGTGCGGAGCCCTGGGCACCCTGGCAGTGACCTCCAGGGCGCCCCTCAGGACCCGGAGCCACGGGAGCCACTGGGCTGTGGCTGATGGCGCCCCTTTGGTGGGTGGACTCGCCAGGTGCGTGTCAGCAGAGTGAGTCTAGGCCAGTGGTCGGCAAACTCATTAGTCCACAGAGCCAAATATCAACAGTACAACGACTGATATTTCTTTTGAGAGCCCAATTTTTTAAACGTAAACTTCTTCTAACGCCACTTCTTCAACATAGACTCGCCCAGGCCGTGGTATTTTGTGGAAGAGCCACACTCAAGGGGCCAAAGAGCCGCATGTGGCTCGCGAGCCGCAGTTTGCCGACCACGGCCTTAGGCTAAAAGCCCGGAAGTGGGGTTGCTGGGTCACACGGTGGCTCTGTTTGTAATTTTTTGAGGCATCTCCACGCTGTTTTCCAAAGTGGATGCACCCATTGCAGTCCCAGCGGCAGTGCATGCGGGTCCCCGTTTCTCCGCGTCCTCACCAGCACTCGCTGTTTCTCGTCTTATTAATATAACGGCTCCCCCTTTCACAGTGGCCTTGGCAGGGCGCAGGCGCAGAGGAGTCCCGTCCGGCTGGCTGCGGGAGAGGGTCCAACACAGGGACGACCCGCTCTCAAATCCTGGCAGAGGCGTGGGGAGCAAGCCAGAGTTTTCCAAGACCAAGCTTCTAGAAAACCCCCCAGAGTCGGCTGCGGGCCAGGAATGGGCGAGTTCCTGTCCGAGGAGCCACCCTTGCCGGCCACCATTTGCCCCCGCAAACAGCCACCTCGCACACCACTTCCTTCCGCCCCCAACTCAGGTCTTGAGTTAAGTTTGGCTCAGAGAGCTGACGTCACGGCTGTAACCCAAGCTGTAAGGGAGTCCCGGAATGTCTTTAGTTTTTGTCTCCTGGTGCACCCTCTCCTTGTTTTTTAAAAATACTTTATTGATTTTTTACAGGGAGGAAGGGAGAGGGATAGAGTAGAAACATCGATGAGAGAGAAACATCCATCAGCTGCCTCCTGCACGCCCCTACTGGGGATGTGCCCGCAACCAAGGCACATGCCCTTGACCGGAATCGAACCCAGGACCTTTCAGTCTGCAGGCTGATGCTCCATCCACTGAGCCAAACTGGTTAGGGCTCCTTGTTTTATTTTACAAAGATATCAAAGCAGCATAAACATAAAATAAGCAAGAAAATAAGGTGGAGCTAAGGCCAGGCTCAGCACGTAAAATACTTGCTTTATTGCTGACGGCGGGCCCAGGGGCCTCCAAGCTTCCCAGCAGGTGGAGCAAAGAGGTGAAGATGCCGATGCCGGCAACGCAGTTGTTCAGACGCCAGTGGCTGGTGGGGGGGCCCCGTCCTGGGGTCCATGCAGTGGCCAGTTTTGTTCTGTGACCTAGAACAGCTCCAATTGCACTTTGGGGGCTGAACCCCCAAGTCCCCTTAGTGCCCAGGTCCCTGTGGGGGGGGGTCGGGCTCTCCCAGAGGCCATGACAACCAGTTCAAGGGCGCGGCTCCCGCCTGTGTGTCAGGAGGCAGGAGCCAGGTCCAGTCCAACTCGGTTAAGTTTCCCCACCCGTGCCTCAGTTTCCCTTTTGTGAAAGGCGGACCACGTGCCACTGTAGTGAGGAATGAAGGGTTCCCCCAGCGCCTGGCCCCCCGGAACTGCCCAGGAAATGGCAGCAGCAGGCATGCAGCAGGCACCCGACCAGAGCTGCGTAACTGAGTTCACGGTGACCAGTCCCGGGGCCATTCATCCCGCCTCCCACAGAGCCTGGAGAGCCAGGATAGAGGAGTGAACATAGGCCTGCACCCTGCACCCCCCCCCCCCCCCCCCGCACCCCAGGCCTAGTCCCTTCCCGCTGGGCCCTGGCCCCATGGCCCCGGATCTCGGGAACACGGCCCGCAGACGGAGGCGCAGGAGGCCGCCCACAGGGACCCCGGGGCCGCGGGCATCCGCACGCCTCTCCTTTCTCTGTAGCCCCTCGTCTGGGTGTCGGGTCATTTCGCTCACGGAGGTCTGAACGCAGCAGCTGTGCACTGGAGCCTTTGTCTCTTTCTCCTGTCCCCTCCCCCTGCCCCTCCTCCTCCCTGACTCCCCTCCCCTCTGGCCCCCCTCCCCCTTGCACAAGGGCTTTCTCGGGAGTGTCCCCGGCCTCCGCGGGCTGTGGCTGGGTCATGCTCCTTCTCAGGGTCCCACTCGTTTCATGCTGGCGGGTTCTTGCCCCCGGGGGACTTGCGGGCGCCATCGAGCCGCTGTGTGGGCAGTGACGTGGGCGGTGGCGTGGGCACTGAGTGGCCAGGCCCGGTGGTGGCAGCCTGGTGGTCCCTGGCGAGTTGTTCTGTTGGGAACAGTTGTGCCAGATTGCCACCTCCTGTCCCTTCCCTCCTGGCATGGCTCCTCGTGGACTCATCACCGCGTGGCCTGGAGGGTCCGCTGTCCAGTGGGGCTGGGCGCTCGCTGCCTCTCACTGCTTTTCAGCTGGAGCGAATGTGGAGGGGCCACCGGGGGCCCAGCTGTGACTGGGCACGGTGTCCGCTCAGGCTGGAGGGCGCCCTCCATGTGGGGCCCGGCCTCCCCGGGGAGGGTGCTCTGCCCTGGAGCTCCAGCAGGAGGGACCCCCCCTGGCACCCCCCTGGGCTCCCACTGGCGCTCCCACAGAACCTGGTTTCGCCGCTGGGCCCTGCCCGTGTCTCGGCTCCGGGACACTCTTTGGCTCCGTGTCCAGGCTGCCCAGTGCCCGGAGCTGGAGTGGCAGCTGACGGGAGATGTCACCGAGGCTGCTGCTGTGCCCGCCTCTGGCCCGGGCCCCTCTCTTCCCCGCGTCTCATTGCCGGCACCCAGCGGCGCCGGCCGTTCCGGGGCCGGAGCTTCGCCAGCGGAGGGGCGGCTGGAAGGCCCGCGGCCCGTAGCAGGGAGGTGCTCTGAGCGGCTCGCCGCGGCGCCGGGTTTGAATGCGGAAGCCCCCGGGATGCCTTGTTAATTCTGAAGGCAGCGGACTTGCGACCACAGGGCGTAAATTAACTCGGCCCGTATCGCTGGATCGTTGGTGCCATAAACCACTGTGACTTCACGAGCGTGCGGCTGCATGTTACAGCGGTCACCAAGCAGCCTGCTCTGTTCTCAGCTCTCCCATCGCACGGGGGCGGGGAGCGGGCAAAGCGGGGTGCAGGGCCCCTGATTGGAGGCCTCCCTGGCTTGTGGAGGCCACCTGTCTCTGCCCCTTAGCACATGGCCTTCCCCTCCGCTGTCCTCTCTGTGTCTCCTTTGAGGACACTTGTCCTAGGGGGTGGGGCCCACTGAGTCGTCCATGGTGTCACCTCCAGATCCTCCCTGAACGTCGTAACATCTGCAAAGACCCTTTGTCCACCTACAGTCATGGCAGGGCCCGGGGATGGCGACGTGGACGCCTTCTGCAGGGGCCCCACCTGGCCCCACGCGGCACGCCATCCACACCCTCCCGCTCCGCGAGGGCCGAGCCGGTGGTTGGATTCCCCGCGCAGAGCCCCCCCCCCCCCCTGCCCCCCAGCTTTCCGTGTGCTTTGCAGCCAGGCCTCTGAGTCCGTGACAGCTGGGCACTGTGTGTGCGTGACATTCCCCCGGCGGCCTCCTTCCCCGAGGGCCCGGGTGGGGGCACAGGAGCCTTCTCTCCTTCGGGGTTTCCCTTTGCAGGAGACGCGGGCTGGGCGGCTCCTCCCGGCCCGCCTCTGGCCAGAGTCTAGTTTTACAGTTTCACGTTCATCCTGTAGATCATTTGTCTTTTTTTTTTTTTAAAGAAAGATACTACAATACAGGGATTGACTGCCTTTCATTTGACACTTGACTGAGGGGGACAGCTTCCTAGGCATGCAGAGGCTCGCTGTGGCAGGCGGGGGCCTCCTGTGGGGGGATGCGGGGAGGGGGGGTGAGAGAGGAGCGCAGCGGCTGGATCTCAGGGGGTTGATGTTGGGGGTTAAGGCCGCTTCTGCCGCTGTTCTTAAAAGCGTTTCTGGTTCGGAGGACGGTGTTTACACCGGCCGCGTAAAAGCGGATGAGTGCAGCCTGAGCCCTTTGTGCGGCGTCCAGCGCCCTGGCTGCCGGGCGGAGGCTCCGAATCCGGCTCAGAGGGCAGGCCCCGGGGAAACCATCCGGCCGAATCCGGCTCAGAGGGCAGGCCCCGGGGAAACCATCCGGCTCCATCCGCCTTCAGACAGGGTCCCCGGGGCCGGGTGCAGGCTCAAATTCAGAAACGCAGCATCTGAGTTAATGAGCTCATCTGCGGAAAAACTCGGTGGGGGTCGCAGGGGTCGGCACCCACATTCTCAAGAACCGCCCCCTCGGGCCCAGGAGGCTCCTGCTCCACCTGCGCGGGGGGGGGGGGGGGGGGGGGGGCGAGGGGGGCGGGGGGGCCGCCCAGGCCGCTGGCCGCCTTGTCCGCTCGCTTGCAGGACTCTTATTGCTTTGGAGGCAGTTGGCGGCAGGGGCGGGGTGAGGGGGCTGTCTCAGGCGGCTCAGGCTGCTGTCGCAAAATGCCATAGCCTGGGGCTTCCGCAGCAGACACAGTGCTCCCAGCCTTGGAGGCTGAAGTTCAAGGTCAAGATGCCGATGGGTGCTGTTGCTGGGGAGGGCTCTGTTCCCATGTGCAGCCAGCTACCTCTCACTGTGTGTTTGCGTGGTAGAGAGAGGTCTTCCTCTCTTCCTCCCATAAGGCCCCAGCCCTATGGGCCCCCTCTAATGGCCTCCTTTAACCCGAATTACCTCCTGCAAGCACGGTGCGGGTTAGGTCTTCATGTGAATTCTGGAGGGGACGCAGGTCAGTCCCTGGCAGCGTTGCAGGCATGAGTCCTTCTTGCTTGAGGTTTCTGCTGTCCGGCCCGGGTGCCCCCTTCTCCAGGAAGCCTTCCCTTCTGGCCTCTGGGTGCCCTGTGCGGCCCTGGGTCATGGCCTCTGTTGACGTTATCGGTCAGTTAGTCCTTTGCCTTCTGTGTTAGGCACTCAGGTTAGACTTCGGGGGGCTGGCAATGGGAACACACCACCCCTCCAGTGTGGGTGACCCAGCACTGTGTCCCAGCCCGGACGCCCAGGTGTAGCTCGGGGTGTTCTGAGAGATTCTGGCTGCTCTCAGGGTTAGCAGTTGAGCTCATGTGATTCTGTGGTTCACCATCCTCTTTGGGCCTTTGTCTCTCTGCCTGGAAGGCCTCCTTTCCTTCTCTTTGGCCACCTATTCTTGGGGTTCAGCCTAGTGTTTCCTCCTCCAGGAAGCCCTCCAGGGTGCTCTGCTCAAGCCCACTGCGCTGTCATCAGTGCCTGCTGCACAGCCTGGCTCTCATCCCCATTGTTGCTCAGTGCCTACCACCGAGCAGTGCTCGGTAAACGTCTGTTGATGGAATGAAGGCCGCCCCGGCCCCCCGCCCGCCCCCCCCCCCCCCCATGCCTGGGCCAGTCCCTGACACCTAGTGGGAGCTCAGTAAATGTTTGATGAATTGGATTCATTGAAGTCGGCAATGCAGAACCGCAGCAACTGCCAGAAAGACGAGCTGCAGTTAATAAAGCCCCCCGAACCCGGACATTAAGGAAATACCACGATTTATGCAAAGCTCTCCATTCAGCCTCTGCGGACTCCCTCCGGCTTGAGCGGGTTCCGGGCTCCCTCCCCAGCAGCCCTGCGGGGTGGGAGCGGGGACTACTGCGCTGGGGGGTGGGAGACACACGACAGTTTGCAGATAGAGAAGGAAGCTCCCATCCTCCCGGCCTCAGGTGCTGCCAGCCTGGCCGGGCCACTGTGCCTGCAAAGGACCCTCACACAGTCCTCATCACCATCGTCACCGGGAGCCGCCTGACTGCCACTGGGGAGAAGGACCGTCCCCTCTGATTTCTGGTCGCTAGGCAGGCGGCTGCCAGAGGAGGCCTGGCATTCCTGGGAGCCTGGGGAGGGCACCCTGGGCGCCGGAGCCTGCCTTTGCCTCCTCCAGGGGCTCTGCGGGAGGGCCCGGGGGGGCCCAGGGCAGGTGGGGGACCCCGGGCCGGTGAAGGCTGAGGGGGGTCGATTCCCATATGGCCCAGCATTCCCGCCTGGGAGTTTTTGGTTTCTGTTTTAAGATCTCTTCTTATAGGCAAGATTTCATGTTGTTATAGTCTACTCAGAAAGAAATATGTGGAATAAAAACCTCCCCCCACCCCCACTGTCCACCCCCCCAAGTTTTCCTTCTAGAAGGGCCTGAGCCCTTGGGCAGGGCCCACTCCCACTTTGTAAGGGGAAAGGAAAAGTCCTGGGTAACGTAAAACTGTGGCGTTCTGCTGGGCTAAAGAGTAAACGTTAGTATAGATCTCGTTTGGGATAAAAGGCACTGAAACATTCATCTGGGTTTGCCTCTTCTTGCAGAGGATGGATTTGAATCTGATAATGACTAAGTGTTGTTTTTTTATTTGAAATATATCTCTTAAAAATGTGACTGTATTGCCAATCTGAGGAATGTTAATTACTTGTGACCTAAAAATTGAGGTTTCTAAGAGTTGAGTGTTCTGACCAATTGGAAAGAAAGGGTTTAGTGTTGGCAATAGAAGGCAGGAGGCGGGGAGGTGCATGGGGAAGGGAAAAGGAAGTGAGCTCTGAAGTCGGTGCTTTCTGAACGGGGAGGTCTGTGGAAGTTGTGGAAGAGAAATCTCAGAAGGAAAATTATAGGCAATCCGAGTAACAAGTGTAATTAGATAAGTGACTCTAAACTAAGCTAATGCAGAATGTGTTCAGTCCTTTTCCAGTCTGCTAACCGGGAAAAGGTTTTTCCTGTATTTGCCCAGGAAGCAAAAGTTCTATAAACTATTCAAATAATGTTATATTGCAGTGGTTCTCAACCTTTCTAATGCCGCGACCCTTTAATACAGTTCCTCATGTTGTGGTGACCCCCAACCATAAAATTATTTTCGTTGCCACTTTATAACTGTAATTTTGCTACTATTAATGAATCGTAATGTAAATATCTGTGTTTTCCGATGGTCTTAGGCGACCCTGCTAGCGATTCGCAACCTGTGGGTCTCGATTCATAGGTTGAGAGCCGCTGCTGTAGAGCCTAAGACCATCGGAAAACACAGATATTTACATTACAATTCATTAACAGTAGCAAAATTACAGTTATGAAGTGGCAACGAAAATAATTTTATTAAGAGCTCACTGACCTCTGGCTGGTCCGCTATTTATTTACCTGAATACACATTTGTCCTTTAGCAATGCATACAGGCATATCAAAGATAAAGTTTGGTAAACAGTAAAAGGTTAGGGAATTGCCTTGAGCCACCACTATCTCAACAGAGAAGGTGCTTAGCGTCAGCCCTGCTAACACCCAAGGTCCATCGGCCTTCCGCGTTCCTTGGTGCACTCTCATGATAGTATCGGCAGTGGGTGGCTTCCCGCAAATAGTAACGATAGTCTATTTATATATGCAAAATAGATGTAAAAATGTATGTCAAAGTCTCCAGGAGTCTATAAGTTTATCTGGATTTATGGAAGTAGTGGCGAGTCAAATCAGGAGAAACAAAAATTGATTATGGGACTGAATGAATAGAAAATAATTATATAGCTTTTGTACTTTTGTTGAAAGTATTGCTGATTTTTAATTTTTGTTTTTGAGACATAAGGAAACTTGTTTCTTTTCTTAAAGCAATTTGGTAAATTATCTGTTTTTCTCCCTACCTGATCCCTCCAGAATTTGGTAATTCTTAATGTGTGAGTCATGGCAATACGTTTCTTTGCATGAATTCAATAAGACCAGTTTCCAGTTCTGGTTTTATTAACCAAGACTTCGGCTGGAATGTCATGTCTGAGAGAGACATGCCCAGACTCTGGGTGTCACCAGAAAGCTTTAAGGAACGAAAACTGACATTGAAGCCAACACGAGCACCTTGGAGAAATAGCCTGGTGCCTTGCTTGGTCAGTAGTTCATGGCGATCTTTCCAGGTAAGGAACGCAGGTTGCTGTCCTGAGAGAGGGCAAGGAAGGAACATCAAGACATTTTGGGAACCTCACAGACATGAGGAGTTCACCCAAGTCTACAGGAGTTGCAGGAAACCTGATGGCAGCTGGTGGCTCAGCTTCTCTGCCCCGAGGAGCTAATTAAAGCTCAATCATCCAGCAAAGCAGATTTTTTAAAAAGGAGTATATGATCAATTGCTATTCTTATTGTGTTCATGCAAATGATCAGGCCAAGTTGAAACTAGACTTAATGCATGTGGCAACAGACAGAGCCCATGAAGTGTGTGGGGTGTGGGGCAGGGTGGTCTGGGAGGTGCGGGGGCGCTGGTGCAGGTAGATACAGGACTGGGCCTTCCATAGAGCCAAGGCCTGTGGGGGCTGGGGGCCGACAATGCCAGCACTGGGTCCTGTGGAGGAACAGGGGCTGGGCTGGGTGGGAGGAATGAGGAGGAGGAGGAGGAGGAGGCGGCGGCGGCTGGGACCAGGCGAGCACAGGGAGCGCCCGCTGAGCCCTGGGACTGAGCCTGCAGCTAGTGGGAGCCATTCGCAGTCTCAGGACAGAGGTGTCCGAGCCCCCCTGCAGATGTCACGGGCTGTGAGTGCCTTGGGTTGGTTCAGTCTCATTCCCCAGAACTTCATGTACAGATGCCCCCTCACCGGCTTCCTGGTTAATGGCCCTCTGCAGCTCTGGCTGAGCAGCCTCTGGCGGCGGGACCCTTGTGAACGGGCGTTGTTTTGGTTCAGTCATTGAGTCATGGACCATGTTTGCACATAAACCCTGGGAGGGTCTCCCCCCAACCCCCCTGGGATGGAGATCTGGATGCACCCCCAAGGCCTTCGGGGGGCAGGGGAAGACCTCAGGTCATCGGTGCGGCTTTAGCAGTGTTCAGGGTGCACCTGTGTGAGGGGGCACCTGTGTGAGGGGGCACGTGTGTGAGGGGGCACCTGTGTGAGGGGGCACCTGTGTGAGGGGGCACCTGTGTGAGGGTGTACCTGTGTGAGGGGGCACCTGTGTGAGGGGGCACCTGTGTGAGGGGGCACCTGTGTGAGGGAGCACCTGTGTGAGGGGGGGCACCTGTGTGAGGGGGCACCTGTGTGAGGGGGCACCTGTGTGAGGGGGCACCTGTGTGAGGGGGCACCTGTGTGAGGGGGCACCTGTGTGAGGGGGCACCTGTGTGAGGGGGCACCTGTGTGAGGGAGCACCTGTGTGAGGGGGCACCTGTGTGAGGGGGCACCTGTGTGAGGGTGTACCTGTGTGAGGGGGCACCTGTGTGAGGGTGCACCTGTGTGAGGGCACCTGTTCAGTACTTCCAGCTTTTCCCTCTTCCTTCTCTTCCTCCCCAACCCTTCTCCCTCCTCACCTCTCTCTCCCTTCCTCCTTGTTCTTACCCCTCCTCCCATTCCTCCTCTCTGCTCCTTCTCCCCTCCTTCTCTCCTCCACCCTCTCTCTCCCCTCAATATTTCCCCCTCTTCTCCCTCTCCTTCCCCTCCCCCTTCCTCCTCCCCCCTTCCCTTCCCTTCCCCTCCTCCTCCTTCACCCCCTCCTCCCCCTCCTCTCCCTCCCCCGCCGCCCCCCCCCCCCCCCCTCCCCCCCTCCCCCCGAGACACCATTATGGCCACCACACAATGAGGCGATTGTGAAGCCAGCCCCGCTGCAGCCCAGGAACATGGCGGAGGCTGATTTCCATGAACAATCAGGCTCCCAGCCGGGGCCCTGCAGGCAGCAGCCTGAGCCTGGGCAGCTCCTGGCCGTTTGCCCCAGCCTTTGTCTGAGGATGAAGAGCCCTGGCCGGGACCATGTTGCCTGAGCAGTGGGGTGGGAGGCAGGGATGGGACCAGCCCAGCCTGCGGCCTGGGGGGTGGTCAGGAGGGGCCGAGCCCTTGGCGGGGACCGTGGGTGGGAAGTGTTGGGGGGTTGGGCCGGACGCCCTCGTGTGAGAGTCTCCCTGCTCGGCCTCGAGCACGGGCCCTCGAGCAGCCTGTTCTCGGGGTGGTTCTGTTGTCCTTGTTTATGGGGTGCCTGGGGGGCGGGGACGTGCTCAGTGTTGGACATGGCACTACGCCATTCAAGCGAACACTTCCTGGGACGGAGCCTCAGTTTCCCCACCTGTCCCCATCCTCACACCTCCCCACCGGGTTGGGGTGATGGATGGTGGTGCCCGCAGGGGCTCCTGTAGATGCTCTAAGGTAGAGGGGACTTGCAGGCCACAGGGAAATGGGAACCCAGTGCTGACCCTGCAGCTGTAGTGACACCTGCTGGCCGGCCCCAGGCTGACCGCGATGTCCAGAGCTCCCTGGGTGTGCTCCCTCCCGCGCCCCATCTCCTTAGCCCTCCAGGAACCCCCTGGGGACCTGCTTTCTCAGCCTCTAGGAGCTGCGTCCCTGTTCTTCCCAGGTGGACACTGTTTCCTGTGCGATGGAGTCAGCACTGAGCCTGTGTAGGGCGAGCGCACTTGTGTTGTTAGCGGTCAGTGGGCCAAGATCGGGCTTGGGGGCCGCCTGTGGGCGGGGCTGCCGGGGCCCTCGGGCCGGCCTGTTTGGAGGGGGCCTGGGAGCACTGCGTGGCCCTCTCTTTGCCCCGGACTGCACTGATGGAGCCTGGCTCTTGAACAGGTGAGCGAATCTCGCTGGGCCTCAGTCTGCCCGCCTTTGAAATGGGAAGGGATGTCAGGGCCACTCCGGCTGGGGTGGGGAAGGAGCTAACGTTTGCTAGGTCAGGCTGGGCCCGCTCCTGCGGGTCAGCAGCGGACATGAGCCACCTCTCTGGAGAGGAGAGCCTGCCCGCCGTGCTCTGGGGCCTGTCCGCTGGGGACAGGCCCCGCCTCCTCTCGGTCCCACGGGGTAAGGGCCACACGCCCGCCTGGAGAGCAGGGCACCTCTGGGTTGGCACAGGGAGCTGACCACCCAGGCGCCCTGCTCCACGGCCTTCGCCTTGAAGACGCGGCCCTCCTCTGTCGTCGGGGCTCGGGAGGGCGGGGCCACACCAGGCGTCGGCGCCCCCTCTGGGCCTCCGCCCTGCCCCCCGGAGTTTTCATACATGTCCCCCTTCCCTTCCTGCAGGCGGGGCCCTGTCTGAGTCACCCCGGCAACCCCAGGGCCGTCACGGGGGTCCCACGTGGTGCCCAGTGGCTGTGGGAGGAGTGACCCCAGAGCTGGGCTGAAGGAGAAGCCAGCGGCCCTCCCCTCTGGCCTGCCGCCGGCCATTGGCCCCTTCCCGGCATGAATGCCACCTCTGTGCTGTCTGGCGGCCCTGCCCCTCCTGGCTTCTGGGCCTCCCCCTCCCGCCCTCCCTCCCCGGACCTGCTGCGGGTGCTCTGGCTGGGAGGGGAGCCCGACTCTGCTCCCGCTGCCCTGACGCGGGGCCCGGGGCGCAGGCCCTAGCGGAGTGGTGGGTGGGGTGTGCTGAGTGACTCCCGGACTCCCCGGCTCTGGGGTCCATGCCCGTGTCCCAGGGCGCGCGTGCACCCGGGCTGATGGGCGATTGGAATCGGAGGTGCAGACGCGGAGCCAGGAGCTGCCGGTGGGGGTGGGGGTTGGGCATCTCCGTGTGACCCAGAGCGGGGCTGGCCCCGGACTTAGGCCGTCGAAGGAAGTGCCTGGGGACCCAGGATGCTGAAGGGGTCCTGCCTGGCCCCACACTTCAGGCCTCGACCCTCTCAGAGGCCCAGACAGCGGGGGGCCCGGAGGAGCCCCTGAGCAGGCCTCGCCTTCCCGGCGCCTCCCCACACCTGGGCCTGCGGTTCTGTGCCGAAGCCTGCGCCTGCTTCCAGGCCCGGGACACCTCCTTTCTGGGGCTCGCCTCCCAGAGGGCGTGTGGCCTGTGTGCCCCCAAGCCCGAGGGCTGGCCCGAGGCAGAGGGGTGAGGGGCAGCGGGCCGGGACCTGAATGTGTCTGCTGATGTCCGCAGGCCCATCATGGGACAGTGGGGAAGAGACGGCATTTGGGGGCCCCATTTGTACTCAAATCCTGGGCTCTGCCATGTTTGGGGGGGGGCAGGGGTGAGCTCCGGGCAGGGAGGCCCAGCTGGGGTGCAGGGTGAGGCTGTGACCTTGGACAGGGTGTCACAGGAGGTGAGGGGCAGGCTGGGCTCTCGGGGTCTAGTCGGCTTCTTGGATGCTTCACGTGAAGTGTGGGTGCAGTGGGACTTCTGGGGTGGGTGGCCAGAGCCCCGGACAGAGGCCAGCACCCTGGCAGGACGCCCTGGCGGTTTGGGCGCTGGGCTCCTGGGGGACAGCGTGTTTCTCAGCCGCTGGCAGTCCCCAAGGTCGCAGGTCACTGTCGCTCTGATGGTGGAGAGGGCTGGCTGGCCTGACTCCAGCTTCACCGGCCCCCTGGCTGCGGGCGTCACGGGCGAGGAGGAGGGAGTGACAGGGAGCGGCCCATGTCTTCATTAGCCGAGGGCCGGAGCAAATGGCTGTGAGCTGGGGACGCCTGGGCCTGGCCGTGTCCCCCCTGAGTGGGCCCCCCACTGCACCCGGCACCTTCACACGTGGGTTTGTCCTCCTCTGGGACAGGTCTGGGGAAGATGATTAAACGCAACCTGGCCTGCGAAGTTGTGCAACCGCAGGATCAGCTGGGCATTCGCGGGGGGAGGGGGGGGCGGGCTCACAAAAGGGCCATCATGGCCCTGCCCCCTTTCTGGGTCCCCAGCCCCAGCTCCCCACAAAAAGCCCCAGATGGTGGGGGAGCGAGTAGACAAGAGAGCGGGAGGGATTGGCGGGGTGGGAGGAGGGGGGTTAGGGAGGATTCACTCCCAGCGGTTTGCAGGGATGAATAGGAGTGCCTTACAGATAAAGGGGGTGGCTGGGTAGAGGGTGGTGTCTCCCCTGGCAGCTGGGGGCCCTGCGAGGTGGGGCCGCTGTGTCTGAGTGGACGGCGGGCTGCGCTCTAAGAGAGCCAGAGACCCAGTGGGCTTGCCCGGCGAGGGCAGCCCAGGGCTCGGACCCAGCAGCTCCTGCTGCCCGTCCTCGTGGGAAGTCCCGCGCTCCCCCCTCAGCGAGCTCCGGCCCTGAGGTGTGGACGGCAGGGCTCCCCACGGCGTCCCTCCCCCGAGGCCATCTGGCCCGGACCCTCACAGGGCAGCGGGGGATGACTTCCCCGCCCCCTTCACACCGGGCCCGGCACGCACACGCCTGCCTGTGAGCTCGAGCGTGTTCGTCCCGGGGATTTCTCCTCGTTGGTCTGTGCTGTTCTTTCCTCTGGAAGGTGTGTGGGGAAGGCGCTGGGCTCCCAGCTCTGAAAGGCGCCCTCACCCTAGGTGTCTGTCACCCAAAAACAGGGACATCAGGACGGGGCAGCCCGCCCTCCCCTTGCGGAGCCTGCCCTGGGGGCGGGGGCGGGGAGAGCACTAAGCACACGGTCCCCAGTACAGGCTCCCCAGTACAGGCTCGGGGTGAAGATCGCTCAGGGACACAGGGCTGCGGACGTGCCTGTGTGGAGGAGCAGATGCTTGGACGGGCCACGATCGGAGTCTCCAGGGTCCTCAGGGGCGCAGGCCAGGCTGACAGGGGGGGTGGCCCCGGCTGGGTCTGGGGAGCACTGCGGACGGAGCACGTGGCCCCTCCTCCCTTGGAGCAAAGCCCTCAGCTGGCGTTGCTGCCCCTGAGCCGCCGGGCAGCCGCCTCCACCTCCGGGTCTGACGCTGTGAAACCCTCCGCGGCCCTGAGGAGAGTGCGTCCCGGAACACCGACGTGAGGCCACACGGGCAGTTGCCTCGCTGATCCCCCAGATGGCGTTCCCCCGCACGCGTCTGGGTTGCGGTCTCGCTGCCTGGAAGCAGCGGTTGGCAGCTAGGGTGCTCTCCCTGCCCGTTCTTCCCTGGGCAAGTGCAGTGGACACAAAACTCCCCCTGCCTCTATCGCGGGCACCTCCCTCCCACAGTGGCCTCGGGCCCACCTGGGGCCCACCTGGGACGCGCAGGCAGCACAGGAGGAGGTGGTGGGCCCCCCCCTCTCACCCGCGCTATCCACAGCGCAGCCCGTCCCTCTTGCTCGGCACTAGGTGTGCGGTGTTTTGCTTCCGTCATGATTTCTCGCCTCTGGCCTTGTTGTGCGGCCCATTGCGGCACCACCTCGTGCCCGCACGTCAGGGCAGGCTGGTGAGGGTGCCGGGTGCAGACGGAGCAGTGGTCGCTGCCCTCAGAGGTCCCCGTGGCGCCGGAGAAAAGACACGTAGTGACTCTTCCCTGTGCAGTGGCTGCCGCGTCACCCAGAAAGCCTGGAGCGCGCCCTGCCCCTTCCGCTGCCTCGGCTCCTGCACGCTCGCTCCGCGCACCGCCTCCTCGCTGAGCACACCGCTGCCCCAGGGCCTTTGCACTGCCATTCTGTCCGCCCAGACACCCTTCCTGCAGCCAGACGGCGGCCCAGCTCTCTGCCCCCCTCCCGCAGGCACCACACCACTGCCCTGCCCAGCGAGGCCTCGCCACCTCCTGGCACGCGCTGTGCCCCCGCTTGGTTTTGGTTTTCTCGGTGACAGGCACCGCTGTCGGGTACAGCGTGTGTTCACCTGTCGGTTTGTTCCCTGTCTGTCTCCCAGCACATGCCAGCTTGTGTGTCCATTTTGTTCACTGCTGTGTCCCAGCTTCCAGAGCAGTGTTCGGCACACAGTAGGTTCTCAGTTTGCGTGGGGTGTGTGTGTGTGTGTGTGTGTGTGTGTGTGTGCCCGTGAATGCCTGTGTCCTTCTATAAATGATACTGAGGGTGTTGAGTAGCAGTTTTACGGTGTCAGTAAACATGACTGTCACCCGATGAGCACTGCACAGCGTCCTTAATCATGTGCTCGTGGTTTAGGGGTGTGCACCCGAGCATGTGGGAGCCCCGCCCACCTGCTTTCTCCAGGCCTCGAGGTTCGGGCGCCGTGTCCTGGTGGGACGTGAGTGCGGCCAGCACTCCGGGTGGGTCACTCCCCCGTGGGTCACTCCCCCGCACGCGCAGAGCAGGGCTCACACAGGCTAATCAACAGCGAACCTCACTTCATTTTCCCCAGTGAGTGTCCCGAGGCCCTTTCCTCCCGGGCGACGTGGGGTCTGAGGCGAGTTCCCGAGGGGCAGGCCAGGCCCCATCCCCGAGGCGTCGCCAACCCCATGAAGTCTGAGGCGGCAGCGCTTCGGGCCTCGAGGAGAAGGAACGGCGACGTCTTTTCTCTCCTGCTCACCCAGTTCCCCTCCTGCCGAGCAGAGAGCAGCGCCCTGGCTTTCCCTGCTGCGCAGTGGCTGCCGCCTCCCTGGTCCGGGCCCGGCCGTGCGAATCCCAGCATCCTCACCTCTGAGCTGGGGACTCAGCCGCTCCCCGCCACATTTAACGAGGCTGTAAATATTTGCTGGATCGTTGTATTTATTTTTAATTACAGTTTTTTTTCAATTATAGCTGACATTCAGTATTAGATTAGCTTCAGGTGTGCGCACAGTGGGTCGACACTCATGTGCACAAAGGGGTCCTCCCCATGTTTGCAGCACCCACCTGGCCCCATGCGCAGTTTCTGCAATGTTATCGACTGTATTCCCCGTCCCCGCGCTCCCCGTCCCCGTGCTGTGCTCCCAGTCCCCGTGCCATGTGCTCCCCGTCCCCGTGCTGCGCTCCCCATCCCGTGACTGCTCTGTAACTACCCACCTGTGCTTCCCAGTCCCTTCATCTTTTCCCAGCAGCCACCACCCCCCTCCTACCCGCAGCCATCAGTCAGTTCTCTGCCTCTGAGTCTGTTTCTGTTTTGTCTGTTCACTTGTTGTGTTTTGTGGAGTCCACATGCAGGTGGAACCACGTGCTATTTGTCTTTCTCCGACTGGCTTCTTTCGCTCAGCGCACTGGCCGCTAGGGCCACCATGGGGTCACAGATGGCGAGGTTCCTTTTTTTTAAAAAAATATTTTATTGATTTTTCACAGAGAGGAAGGGAGAGGGATAGAGAGTTAGAAACATCGATGAGAGAGAAACATCGATCAGCTGCCTCCTGCACACCCCTACTGGGAATGTGCCCACAACCAAGGTACATGCCCTTGACCGGAATCGAACCTGGGACCTTTCAGTCCGCTGGCCCACGCTCTATCCACTGAGCCAAACCGGTTTCGGCCGAGGTTCCTTTTTCGTGGCAGAGTCATATTCCACTGCCCCCCCCCCTTCTTTGTCCAATCCAAGGGGACATTTTTGTTTGTTTTTTTAAATCCTCACCCGAGGATATTTTCCCATTGATTTTTAGAGAGAGTGGGAGACAGAGGGAAAGACACATCGATTGGTTACCTCCCAAATGCACCCCAACCAGGGCCCGGGCCGGGGAGGAGCCTGCAACCGAGGTCTGTGCCCTTGACCAGAATCGAACCTGGGACCCTCCAGTCCGCAGGCCGACGCTCTATTCACTGAGCCGCACTGGCCGGGCTCAAATGAGACCATTTGAAGGAAGAGTTCATTTCAGTGTTCAGGGTGGGCTCAGTTCCCCACAAACTCTGCTGGGAGCTGAGGTTTAAGCTCGGAAGTCTGGGTATCGCAGCTGGTGGTGGCCATAGCTGGGGGCAGGCATGCCCCCCCCGCCCCCCTCCGTCCCCCGTCCTCTCAGTGTCTCAGCAGGTGGAGGTTGCTTTCTTGTGCATGTAAATGGCCCAGAGCTGGCGGCCTCCGTTGGTGGTTCAGGGCCCTGGCTCCATCCGTCCCCAGGGCCTGGGTGAGGGGGGAGTCTGCACGCCTCCCCTCCCCCCTTCCCCAGTGGCGGGGAGCACGGGGGATGTTCCATCGCCTGGACCTCAGCCACCCCCAAGCCCCCAAATGCAGCCTCACTAGCAACCTTACACCGTGCGTGGGGGCAGGCCTCCCCAGAGCCCCCGCTGACCTGAACTTCTGATTCCGGGTGGGGAAGGACGGGGCCCAGGGAGCAGCAGGAGCTCGGCCGCAGGACAGGAGCGGAGCGAGGACAGGCTCTGGGCTGCGATGCGGAGCTGTCCCCCCACCTTCCTGTGTTCACACCCCCCCCAGCACCTCAGAATGCCACCGTCCTCGGAGGGTCGCTGTCCTGGGCAGGCCTCCTGAGGCGGGTCTCTAAAGAGCGGATGTAGCTGGAATGAGGTCACGGGGTGGCCCTGACCCTGTGTGACTGCTGTCCTTACAGGAAGAGGTTAGGACACAGACACGCACATGTGAGCACACGGGGAGGAGACACAGGTCTATGCGCCAGGGAGAGGCCTCGGAAGGAACCAGCCCCGGCCACCCCTGACCTTGGACTCTGGCCTCCAGGACGGGGAGGAGATGGATGTCGCGTTGAAGCTTGGGCCCTAGCAGGCTGATGCCGCCCCGGAGACTGCTCCTGGGATGGTGGGGTGGGGGGCCTGGGAGGAAGTTAAGGGGGAGGCACCTGGTCAGATTTGTCCTTCAGGGGGGGTCCCTTGGGCAGCGGTGAGGGTCTCGATCCTTGTGCGGTGCAGAGATGGGGGAGGGGAGGCTGACGGCATGCGGGCAGGGAGCAGGGGCCCTGGTGGGAGCTGGGCACAGTGCCTCGGGGTCTGGGCCAGGGCTGTGTGCCCAGAGCCGTGGGCACCGGGGGTGGAGGAGGATGCCAGGGAGGCTGGCTGGGTGTTTGGGGTGGAGGGGGAGGGAGGCCTCTCAAATGAGGCCGCAGTGCTGGCTCCTAGACCCCTCGTGGGGCTCTGAGGGGGAACGTGCCGGAAGCAGGGGAAGGGGCGAGGGGAGGACCAGGGTGGCTTGGTCCTGTGCAGTCTAGGGAGCAGGGATAGGCATGACATTCGGAGGTGACATGGTGGGGGCAGAGCGGTTCAGAATGTAGGGCTATGGGGGGGGTTTGGCACTGATGCCTGAGAAACACCCTGAGATGCTGGCTCCAGCCCACGGCGGGGGCGGGGGGGGGGCAGGGGAAGGGCTCCAGGGCTGGGGCACACGGGGTGGCCCTTAGTTCCCGCAGTGCGTCCTGGGAAGGGTCAGCTGTGCTCCGTGCTGGCCCAGGAGCTGTTCCGGCCACCAGATCTCTGTTCAGGGCGCCGTGAGGGGCTGCTCGGAGGGAGTGGGCGGAGCAGCGAGCAAAAGGCCTCGAGGACGGTGGGCAGGAGTATGGAGGGACCCCTAAGATGGGGGGAGGGCTAGGCTGGGGACCTCCCCAAAGCCCGGCACCTACAGTTCATTTCTTGACAAAGGAGGGTCTGACCAGCCTGCCCCCCAGAGTCCCCCCTCCTCCTCCTGCCTGTGGTGCCTGGGAGCCTGCAGGTCACCCTGTCCAGTTCCTGGGCTCCTGGAGACAGTCCTGTGCTTGGGGGGCCTGTGTGTTTTGGGGAGACTGAGGCTGAGGAAGGATTCGGGGCCTGACCAGAGATCCCCCAGGAAGGGCAGAGGCGGCTGAGTCCGAGGCCGGGTCAGCCCTGCAGCGCCTCCTGCCCTCCCCTCCCCAGCGCCCTCGGAGCCAGACAAAGACAGTGCTGTGCCCGGAAGGACACTCAAAGGCCCCGGGATGGGATTCCGGAAGATTCCGTGCATGACTCTCCTCTCCACTTCTGGCTGCCTGGGAGTTCTTCCCGTAACTAATTCATCCAGAAAAGAAGAAAAACAGCCTGATGGGCACCATTTCCCGCGTACCCTCAGACAGCTCCCGCAGACCCAGGCGGGCAGCGCCCTCACGCTGTGGTGAGGAGCTGGAGGGGAGAGTGCCCGCCGGCCACGGCCTCCGAGGCCTGCCCCCAGGCCCGCTGCCTCTGCCCGCCCTCCCCTCTGCTCGGGGCTGGGCACTGTGCGTTCCCTGGGGGGAAGGGCTGAGGGGGTGCTGACAGCTGTTCTATGAAGTGGGGAGGGGAGCAGCTCTCCTAGCAGCTCTCCTGGCCGCAGGGCAGTGGGTGTGGGGGGGGGCGTGTGCATATGTATGTGTGGGTGTGTGCACGTCTGTGCACATGTGTTGCATCTGCGCGCACATGCATTCATATATGTGTGTATGCGTGCAGGTGCACATGTGTATGTGTGCTGTGGGGTACGGCCTTCTGTCTTTGTTCACAAGCCGTCGGGGCTCCCCCAGTCCTGTTCATGCAGCCGTGCAGTCAGGGCAGGGGCCCTGCTCCGTGTTGGGGTGTCAGGGAATCTCCCCTCTGGCCCCTCCCGCCCCTCCCACTCGGTGCCTCTGGCCCTGCAGGCTTCCTGCCTAAACCCCGTACTGGGCTCAGCGTTCCTGCCTGGGAGGGAGGCCAATGCCTGGTTGGGCTCCTGCTGGTGGGACCCCCGCTCCCCTCACCTCCCTTCCCACCCCTCTACCCCCGTCCCTGCCTCTGAACCATCCTCTCCTGGACCTGGCTCTCTGACCCGCATGCTCGGTGCTTCCCTTGCTCCCCTGGAGGGGGCCCCCTCGGGTGCTGGGAGCAGCGTCCGGCTGCCTGTTACCGGAGCTTGGCTGGTTGGTGACTGAGGAGGTGCAGCAGCTGGGGTTACACGGAGCCGCACCAGCGACCGCGAGGGCCGGAGGCACCTCTGTTCCTACGGGGCCACTCCCACCCCAGCTGGTCCCTTCCCAGTGCCTCCTGGCCCCGCTCCCCCTCCTCCTCTCTCTGCTCTTCCCTCTTCCTTCCCAGGCTGCGCAGAGTACACACACACACACACATACACACACACACACACACACACACACACCTGCAACGCCAAGGCCTCCTGTCGTCCCCCCCCCCCCCCGGCCCCTGAGTCTGGGCTTTGTCCCCCCACATTGTTTCCTCCTCCTTCGTACTCGGACTCACCTGGGGGCTCTCTCCTTATGGAGCTTTTCTGGAGGAGCCCCAGTGTCCCCGGGTGGGGTGGTGCCCCCTCCCCCTGCGCTCCACCCCGTCTGACTGCACGCTGGGTGGTGGGTGTCCAGGTCAGCGCCCTGCCCGCCCGGGGGCCGCTGACGGCCCGATCAGGGCCTGAAGCCCCGCGTGGGCCCTGGTGCGTGGCCCCGGCCGCCCTTGGAGGGCGCCCTCCTCTCCGTGTGACTGGAAGCAGAGGCAGGGGACTCCCCGGGGCCCAGCTAATGGGAGTCCCCGGGGTGACGGACAGCCTTTAGGTCTCTGACTTCTGGGCTTGTTTCCTAGCAACGGGGACCGGGGCTTCAGAGCACTTTCTGTGCACCTGGGGGGCTTGGAACCCCCTGGCAGCCGAAGGCCACCTCCTCCTCGTGCGATGCCTTCGGAGGGAGGGCGGCCGGAGCCCGGCGAGCAGAGGCGCGGCCTGCAGGAGGCGGTGGCGGAGGCTGGCGCTGGGCGCTCGGAGGTGGTGCCCTCTCTCCGCTTCCTCGCATCGGCTGCAGGGCAGTGGGGACTGAAGTCCGCTCATTCCGTGTTCCGACGTGTCTCATCTCCGCTCCGCTCCGGGCTGGGTCTGGGGGAGGCAGAGAGTCCGCCCGGCCCTTGTGTGGCTCAGTCCAGGGGAGGGGGCTGCGGCACTGGCCGTGATGGGCGCTTATCCCGTGAGCACTGCCCTCCCCCGTGGTTGGGGGCTCCGGGCATGCTCTGCGCCGTGGTAAGAAATGGTGGGTTTGAATCCAAGACAAATGGATTTTCCACTCTGTGAACCAGGGAAGGCTTCGTAGAGAGGGCTGAGGAGGCTCGATTTGGGGGACTTAGAGCTGGGGAGAAAGGCAGTCGAGGGACGAGGGCCGGAGGTGGGAGGGCGGAGGGGACTCAGCAGGAAGTGCTAGCAGTTATGCGGACACACCTGTCCGGGCCTCTGACAGTTAACCTCATGGAGGCAGGTACTTTGTCACCCCATTGTGGAGATGAGGAAACTGAGTCACAGAGGGGCCAAGCCAGGGGTCTTAGGCCACAGCTGCTGAGAGAGCCTGTAGGATCACGTGCGTCCGTCGGCGGTCTGTCCCTCTTCTCCCGCTGCTGGACGGACAGCAGCGTGTCAGTGCGCTCGCCTGTGGATGGCATTTGGTGGTTTCTCTCGTTGTGGCGGTTACGAGGCCAGCTGCGGGGCGTGGGTCCCTGTGGGGTCGTGCACCTTCATTTCCCGGGTCGCTGCCGAGGAGTGGGATGGCTGAACCATGTTGAACTTTTGAAACCGCCGAACCGGACCAGTTTACATTTCCACCAGCGGGGAAAGCGGGTGAGAGCTCCGGTCCCCGTCTCCCCCAGCACCGGGCTCAGCTCTCTGACCTCAGCGCCCCCCGTGCGTGTGCGTCCCTGGTGCCCCGAGAAGCACTGCCCTTTCTGTGCCTCCGTCTGTCCGTCCGTCTGTCTACTCTGTGAAGGTCTGCCAGGCCCTCTGCCAGCCCCTGAGTTGCAGCGTCTGGAGCCCCCGTAGAACAGATACAAGGACGCGGTCGGCATTACTATCTCCCTTTTTTTCCCTCTCTGCAGTGTCTTTGAAGAGCAGGCGGGTTTACCTTTGGTGAAATGCAGGGGTCGGTTCTCTCTGAGGCGTGGGCCTTTGTCCTCACGCTCGGGCTCCGACCCGGACGCAGCTGGACGCTCGAGAAATGCCCACGCTGGCCTATTGACTTGGCTCCCCTTGACCGTGGGGGGCCGCGGATGTCCCCTGGGCTGGGAAGCATGACCCCTCAGTGCCCCGCCCCTCTCTCTCGCCCCTCTGTTCTCGCTTGTCCTGCTGTCTCCCCTCCCCTCCCCCTGCTTCAGGGTCTCTGCTCTGTACCTGTCCCAGGTGTTAGTGAGACTCGGTCTTCCTCCCGGGTCCTGGCCCAGCTTGGTCACCGTGGCCGGAGGAAGTGTGGGCAGAGCCAGGCTATGCAGAGTAGGTCCCCATCCATCACCAGGGGCCGTGTGTGCCCCTGGCCAGACCGGGGCTTCCTGCTCCCCGGCATCTGCCTTCAGTCCTCACAGCAGAGTTAATGGAGCTGCGCTCGTGGGACTGGGTCCTGAGTCCCCCACTCTGCCCCCTCAAGCCTCAGCCAGTTTGTAGACTCGGGAACCTTCCTGCCTGCGGGCTGCTGCGGAAGGTCGGCCAGAGGCTGCGGGCGATCCCCCGCGGCTCCCAGCCGACAGGCTCCAGGTGCAGCTCAGCCGTCGCCAGTGACGGATGTGAGAGCAGCTCCCGCTTCCGCCAGGAGCCTCCCCGCCAGATGTCCTGGAAAGTTCCAGATGCTCAGGGACCCGGCTGACATGGAGGCCGCTCTCCGTGGTTCCACGTGATCCTGGAAGGAGGTGGGAGCTCTGAGCTCTGGGGGGACGGACGGGAAACCTTTACGGGGGGCGGGCAGGAGGGAATGAGCTCACCGCCGTCGGCCACCTCTGTTTGCACATGAGCGTCCAGTACGCACCAGGCAGTGTGTGTCGCCGGGTGTGCGGGGCAGCTAGATGACAGCGTCTGTCCAGGGAAGCCCTGTGCGTGGGAAGAGCGCCATGGGGTTTGGGGTCGGCCTGAATGGGGGCAGACAGTGTCCCCCAAAATTCATGTCCACTGGAGCCTGTGACTGGACTTCTTTAGAAGCAGGGCCTGAGGTGGGGTTGGTTGAGAGGAGGTGGTGCTGGGGCCGGGCCCAGGGCGATGCCTGGTGGCCTCCTGGAGGAGGGAGATGTGGACACAGATGCAGGGAGAGGCCGGGTGAAGACGGAGGCAGAGACCAGGGTGATGTGGCCGCAAGCCAAGGCCTGCCCGCGGCCCCCAGGCGCTGGGAGAGGCAGGAGGACCCTCTCGGCACCTCCAGAGGGAGCACGGCCCTGCCGGCACTGTGATTTTGGACTCTGGCTTCCAGAACTGTGTTTTGGTACAACAGCCTCAGGAAACCAGTTCGGCCCAGAGCCAGGCGTGCAGCAGCCGCTCTCAGCCACGTGTGCCTGCGCGGTGCTTTCTGTTTCTAAAATCGGGATCATTTCAACTCCGTGCGGAAGTCACAAGAATCCATGACCTCCCTCGGACAAGCGTGGAGTCGGCGTGCAGCCAGCAGGGAGGCCTCTCCTAGGACTTTCTCGAGTTCGTGGGGGTGAGGATGGTCCGACGGGACGAACAGACATCCTCCTGTGTGCCAGGCACTCTGCTGACCACCTGGGGCGCGTTGGGGAAGGTTTGCACCCAGCTTGGCTTGGCCGCAGTCCGGGCGGAAGCCCAGGCCTCTGAGCCGGCTGCTCTGCTGACCGGGCCTCGTCCTGCAGCGTGAGGTGTGTTCTGTGTACCGGGCCTCATCCAGGGCTGGCGAGGGCCCCTGTGGATCTGCAGGCCTGGGGGCTGAGCCAGAGGCAGCGAGCAGTAAACCCCAGCACAGCTGCCTGGGCTGCTGCCCCGGACAGAGGCCCCCAGGGCTTGAGGGGCCAGCACTGCCTCCCAGGCTGCTGTGGGGGCCAGGCCACCCTTTATTTGGGAATCCCTACTGTGTACAGGGCCCCGATGGTGGGAGGAAGGGCAGGATGGTCAATTTCACTCATGCCAAGGAGC
Organism: Ia io; assembly: GCA_025583905.1. NCBI lineage: Eukaryota > Metazoa > Chordata > Mammalia > Chiroptera > Vespertilionidae > Ia > Ia io. Next base: position 2,558,917 of record JAJQQW010000002.1, on the reverse strand, counting down.
CTCTTTGACCACGGATTCAATTTCCGATGCATTGACTGAGCACTGCTGTGTGGGAGAGAGTGGGGACGTCAAGATTTGACAGGTTCAGATCAGTGCTCTGTGCCACCATCTGCGGGAACATAAGGGCAGCGGAGACGCAGCCCTCTTGCTCCTTCCCAGCAGGGCGAGGCGGCACGGGAGGTGGCAGGGCACAGACAGGCTGCCTGCTTTCCGTGGCATAAGAGGAGCCAGGGATGAGGAGGAGGAGCGGAGATGCTGGAGTGCACCTGGGGTGGAGGTTGGGGAGAGGGTGTCCCAGGCGGAGGGGCAGCTGGGTGGGGACAAGGAGGAAGCGGGAGGAGGTTGAGCCTTGGTGACAGATGAAAGACCCCTTTGGCCCAGGCCGGGGTCCTCGGAGGGCAGCAGAGACACTGGCCTGGACTTGGTCTCCTTCCCAGACACTTGCACGGGCTTTCTGAGTTTTGAGCGTCCCCGTCACGGGCTCTGCTGCCTCCAGCGTCCCTGGACATTCACACGGTCCTGGAAAGGTGTTTCCGACGACAGACCCGCCAGTCCCTCTGCTCCAGGGCCTTCAGTGCTCCCGGGGCTGTGGGATGAGTCCAAGGCCCATCCTGTCTCTGACGTTTCCCCCAGCCCCTCCCAGGCACCAGGTTCCCTCGGCCATTCCCCACATGCCTGCCTTGACGCTGTTCCCTTAGCCTGGCCGGCCTTCTCCTCCTCCTCAGCCCAGCAAACCCAGCAGGTATCCCAGCCTCAGCTCAGGCCTTGCTGCCTCTGCGGGGCGTCCTGGGCCCGCCCACACAGCTGGGTCCTCTCCCCGTGTCCCCAGCAATGAGTCCACACACCTCTCTATGCACCCATCACCCGGGCCAGCTGTTGGTCTCTGACTTCTCACCTGCCCCACCAACCTGGACCTCTGCTATGTTTGTGTCCCCACAAATTCATGCTGACAAATCTTGGTGAATGATGCCCCAACCCCCAATGTGATGGTGTGAGGAGGTGCAGCCCAAATGGCACCTCTCCCATGAGCCTTTCCTTTCTTCAGTGAGGAGGTCTCTCACCTGAGGGCCCTTGGCTCTGCATCTCCCTATTCCCTCAGCTGCTCTGTCCTCTGCTCCAGGTGTTCATGTCCATGGCTTCCTTCCCCAACAGCTTGCTGCAGGCTTTGTGCCACCACGTCACTGTTTTCTCCAGCACCGGGCAGGGAGCTATAACAGGAATCCATCCACCCATCCATCCATCCATCCATCCACCCACCCACCCACCTACCCACCTATCCATCCACCCATCCATCCACCCACCCATTCATCCACCTACCCATCCATCCATCCATCCATCCACCCACCCACCCACCCACCCATCCACCCACCCACCCACCCACCCACCCATCCACCCATCCACCCACCCACCCACCCATCCACCCATCCATCCATCCATCCATCCATCCATCCACCCACCCACCCACCCACCCATCCATCCATCCACCCATCCACCCACCCATCCACCCATCCATCCACCCATCCATCCATCCATCCATCCACCCATCCACCCATCCACCCATCCATCCACCCATCCATCTACCCACCCATCCACCCATCCATCCATCCATCCACCCACCCATCCATCCACCCATCCATCTACCCACCCATCCACCCATCCATCCATCCATCCACCCACCCATCCATCTATCATCTAATCATCCATTCATCATGTATCTGTCCTTCTGTTCTTCCATCCATCTGTTTTGTCCCTCTGTCCACCATCCATTACTTCATCTATCCACCCATCCATCCTTTTTTCCATCTATCATCGACCCATCCTACCATCTATTCATTAATCTATCCATCATCTATTTATCCTTCCTTCTTTCAATCCATTCACCTACCATTTTCTATCACTTCATCTACCAACCATCTAGCCCTCCCTCTACCCACCTACTCATCCCTCCCTCCTTCCACCCACCATCCACCCACCCATCCATCTATCCTTTTATTCTTCCAACTTTCCTCCCATTTTTCTTTCCTTCACTCTCCCATTCACCCAAACAACACATATTTGCTGAGTATCTCCAGTGTCAGTGTCTGGGATGCAGGTAAAGATACAGAAACGTTCTCTCAGGAAGCGTTTGTTGAGCACCTGCCATGTGGCAGTGCAGCCCAGCCCCAAGCACAGGGGGTCTGGGGTAAACACGTGGCTATAAACAAAAGGCCGAGGACAGTGCCTAGTAATTGCTCTTGACGAATTGGCCTCATGAATACTTGAAACATGAACCTGGACAAGTTTTTTGACCTTCCTGAGACTTTACATGCATTAGATGAGATAACAGATAGAAAGTGTTTAGCTTAGAACATGTTAACTCTTATTATTAGCTATGAAGGTTGACAGGGTGAATTATGGGAAAGTACTGAAAGATTCTGTTTATACAAGAAATAAGTGGGGCAGATGACATGATACTGTATATAGAGAACCCTAAAGATTCCACCAAAAAACTGCTGAAACTCAGAAATGAATTCAGTAACATAGCAGGATACAAAACAAATATCCAAAAATGGTTTGCATTTATATACACCAATAATGAACTATCATAAAGGGAAACTAAGAAAACAATCCCCTTTATAATGGCATAAAAAATGAAATACCTAGAAATAAATTTAACCAAGGATGTGAAAGATCTGTACTTGGAAAAATATAGGACACTGAAGAAAAAAGTGAAGAAGATACAAAAAGTGGAAGCATATACCATGTTCATGGATAGGAAGAATTAGCCTCATTAAAATGTCCATACTACCCAGAGCAATCTACAGATTCAACACAATTCCTATCAAGATTCCAATGGCACATTTCATGAAACTAAAAACAAATATTCCACATATTTATATGGAACCAAAAGACCCAGAATAGCCACAGCAATCTTGAGAAAGAAGAACAAAGTTGGAGGAATCATACTACCTGATATTGAACTAGCCTACAAGGCCATTTTGTAATCAAAACAGCCTGGTACTGGCATGAGAACAGACATGTAGATCAATGGAACAGAACAGAGAGCCCAGAAATAAACCTACGCCTTCATGGTCAACTAATATTTGACCAAGGAGGTAAGACCATACAATGGGCTAAAGATAGTCTCTTCAATAAATGTGCTGGGAACATTGGACAAATACGTACAAAAAATGAAACTAGATCACCTTCTTACACCACACACAAGAATAAACTCAAAATGGAGTAAAGACTTAAATGTTAGACTTGGAACCATAAAAGTCCTAGAGGTAAAAAGTCTTGGAAATTTCTCGTAGTAACGTTTTTTTTCTGATATATCCCTTCGGGCAAGGGAAACAAAGTAAAAAATGAACGAATGGGACTACATCAAACTTAAAAGTTCCTGCACAGCAAAGGAGACCATCAGCAAAATAAAAAGACAACTCACCGAAGGGGAGAACGTATTTGCCAATGATACATCTGATAAGGGGTTAATAGCCAAAATTTATAAAGAACTTACAAAACTCAATACCAATCCATCAATCAATCAGTAAATAAATATAAAGACAATCCAATAAAAAAAAATGGGCAAAGGACCTGAATAGACACTTCTCCAAAGAGGACCTACAGAGGTCGAGAGACACATGAGAAGACGCTTACCGTCTCTGCGGGCCCCACATCGTCCCGCCCTTTCCCGCAGCCTGGTTGCCCTGCCTCTGGTGTTGCAGTCCCATGAGTGTGGGGTGCTTCTTGGGGTCTGTCTCCCCAACACACTGTAGGATTGCTTCCAGGGCGGAGGGTTAGACCCTCGGGTGCCTGAGTTTCCTCTCTGCCTTGAGCCAGCGGGGAGGCAGTGAAATGGGGGTGTTCCGAATCCTATCCAGGTTCCCAGGGGTGTGCTCGCAGGTGAGAAGGGCTCTCACAGGCAGGGACTGCCCTCTTGCCCACGCTCCATGGTCAGCCAATTCGAGTCTGCAGACACCTGGGAACCCGGCGGGGGCCCCGGGACCAGTCCGTCAGTGCTGAGCAAGCGCCCAGGTGTGTGATGAGAACGTGTGTGAGGAGAAGGGCCTCCACGCCTGTTCATGTGTATTTTTTATTGTTGACACTAGAAGCCCGGTGCACGAAATTCATGCACGGAGGGGGGTTGTCCCTCAGCCCAGCCTGTACCCTCTCCAATCTGGGATCCCTCTCACAATCCAGGACTGCTGGCTCCAAACTGCTTGCCTGCCTGCCTTCCTGATTGCCCCTAACCGCTTCTGCCTGCCAGCCTGATCACCCCCTAACCACTCCCCTGCCAGCCTGGTTGATGCTTAACTGCTCCCCTGCCAGCCTGTTTGTGCCCAACTTCCCTCCTCTGCTGGCCTGGTCATCCCTAATTGCCCTCTCCTGCAGGGTTGATCACCTCCAACTGCCCTCCCTTGCAAGCCTGGTCCCTCTCAACTGTCCTCCCTTGCAGGCCGGGTGCCTCCCAACTGCCCTCTCCTACTGGCCATCTTGTGGTGGCCATCCTGTGTCCACATGGGGGCAGGATCTTTGACCACATGGGGCAGCTATATTGTGTGTTGGAGTGATGATCAATCTGCACATTACTCTTTTATTAGATAGGATAGAGGCCTGGTGCAGGAGTGGGGGCCAGCTGGTTTGCTCTGAAGGGTGTCCCAGATCAGGTGGGGGTTCCCTTGGGGTGCGGGGCGGCCTGAGTGAGGGGCCTGTGGTGGTTTGCAGGCCGGCCACGCCCCCTGGCAACCCAAGCGGAGGCCCTGGTATCTGGAATTTATTTTCCTTCTACAATTGAAACTTTGTAGCCTGGAGCGGAGCCAAGCCTGGGGCTCCCTCCGAGGCCAGTAGCCATTTGTGTTGGGGTTATAATTGAAACTTTGTTGCCTTAAGCGGGTGGGCCCGGCCACGGTGTGTGGAAAGCTTTGCTTCCCCTGTTGCCGCTGGCAACCCTGGCTTGCTCTCTCAAGCTCCGTTCTGCGCCATTTCTGTTTGAATTTGTTTACCTTCTATAATTGAAACTTTGTAGCTTGAGTGGAGGCTTAGGCCTGCAATGGCTATGGAAAGCTTGGCTTGCTCTGTTACCTGGGAAACCTTGCTCTCTGGCTGTAGCCATCTTGGTTGGGTTAATTTGCATACTTGCTCTGATTGGCTGGTGGGCGTGGCTTGTGAGCGTGGCTTGTGGGTGTGTCAATGGTACGGTCAATTTGCATATTACCTTTTTATTAGGTAGGTTTATTACAGATGTCCCCCCTCCCCCCCTCCACCCAGACCCCACCTTCCCCTCCCTCTGGCCCTCAGCACACTGTGGTCTGTGTCCCTGGCCTTTGCATGTATGTTCTCTGGCTGCTCTCTTCACCTTCTTTCATCCTGTCCACCCCTCCCACCTCCCTTCTGACATCGCCCAGCCGCGTCTGGATGGGCCTGTGTGGGGGCAGGACGGCGGGGCCTGTGACTTGGTGATGTTGGTTGTGAACACCTGGGACAGGCCTGGGTCGCTGTCTTGCCTGTGGCAGGCCGGAAGGGACAGGGAGGACATGCTGGAGGGATGGGAGCCCCCCGCTGCACGTGCCGGCTGCCTCACATCGCTCAGCTTAGCTCAGCTCCTGGCTTCGTGTAAAGGAAGTGCTGGTACTGACAGTCCTTACACAGTGCGCACAGCGGTCCCGGCTCCCACGGGCGACACACCAGCAGGGGGCACAGACAGCAGGAAACGCAGGTCCGTGTGGAGGTAACTCGGATGGACGCAAATGCCTGAGAGGCCGAGGACCAGAGCCTCCCTCCTGCCGCCGGCCCTGCCCCCCTGGGTCTTGGCGTTGGGGTCGGTGTCGGCCCAGCTCCCCAACGCTCCCCATCGCTCCCCACCACTCCTCACTGCTCCCCATCGCTCCCCACCGCTCCCCACTGCTCCCCACTGTCCCCACCACACCCCACCGCTCCCCATCACTACCCACTGCTCCCCACCGCTCCCCACCGCACCGGGGGCTTCACCGGAGGCCTGTGTCTGGCTCATCTCTACTCGGCCAGCGTCCCAGGTTGTGCCTCGTGGGCTCGCTCATGCATGTGGGTGAATGACTAACATGGAAAGGACCTTGGAAACGGGGACACGGGGTTGGGTGCCGGGAGGCAGGGACAGCCACGCCTGGGCTGCTCTGCTGGCACTCGCAGCTTCAGAGTCGGTGCCCACAGTCCCCCCGCCTCCGTGCCCTGTGCCCCATCCCTCTGGCCAGCACCGCTTCCCCCTCAGGCGTGAGAATAAGGACTTCTGTGTCTGTGGCTGGACCCCAGGACTGGCCCCCTGTCCAGATCCCTGTGCTCTGAGGGGTGCTGCCTCTCGAGTCCAGCAAACCCCAGAGGGAGGATTAGCCTCCCCGTTCCACAGAGCAGGACACTGAGTCCAGGGCAGGAGGCGGTCCAGGGCCCCTCGGCTGCGGGGCCCCACCACCCCGCTCCACCACCCCGGCCTGCCCTGCCTCATCCACGCCCCCTCCCCGCACCGCTACAGTCACAGCTGGTGGCTGTGTGGGGCCTGGAGCCCACAGGGATGACACTGATGTCCTGCTCACTCGCTTGTCACCCCTCCCCCCAGCCTGGGGCAGGAGGGAGGCTGTGGGCTGTCCCCTGGTCCTGGTCAGAGGCCAGCTGAGCTTCCGAGGTCCAGTGTCGTGGGCAGGAAGCACCGGCCTGCGGAGGAGGGAGGTCAGGGCAGCCCCGGGACAGGGAGGGGCTGGCGTGGGGCCAGCACACCCTCGTGAAGGGCCCCATTCATGGGCCGCTGCCCCGGCCTGCCCCTGTCTCCTGGGCCCTGCCGCTGAGGGGCCTCTGGCCTCCGTCCCGCTCACAGCTGCTTGGCCCGTGTTTCCGGGCCTGTGTCACCTTGACATGGAGCCAGCAGTCCCCGTGCTGCACGGGGCAGGTCCCTGAGCTGGCGGCCTGTGGAGCCAGGTGCTGACACCCTTCCTGGGGCTGCGGAACCCTGTGCCCCAACTGGGGGCCCAGGACAGCAGATTCCATTCTCTCCTGGTTCCGGAGGCCACAGCCTGAGACGCAGGTGCTGGTAGATCTGGGTGCTGGTGGAGGCGGGTGCTGGTGGAGGCGGGTGCTGGTAGATCCAGGTGTCCGTAGCCCGCACACCCTCTGACACCCTAGGGGAGAACCCTCCGGCCCCCTCCGCTCCTGCTGTCCCGCCTCTGTGGCTGTCATGTCTTGTGGCTGCGTCAGGGCCCGTGTGTCTGTGTCCGATCCCCTCCTCTTTCCCGGGGAGACACAGCCATTGTGCTCTGGGCCCACCGTAACCTAGAACCTAGGTCCTAGATGGTCACATCTCACTTGACCACACCTGCCAGGACTGTTTCTGAACAGGCCGTGGCCTGAGGTCTGGGTAGGTGTGAACATTGGGGCTCTAGTCAACCCGCTCGGGTCCCCCTGTCACTCAGCACCCGGCCCCACCCAGCCCTGCCCGGCCCCGCCCCATCCTGCTGCCTGACCAGCGCCTTGTTCCGCCTCCTCCGGCCTCTGCCCGCACTCCCGGACGCTTCTCTCCTCTGGTCCGCGGGCCCGTCCCGCCGTCCACGCGCAGTGAGCGTCCCCTGCGGAGCCTCTTCTTTCCCTGTTGCCAGGGCTCCCCGTGGGAACCCCATCCTCACGCTGGCCCCTGAACCCAGAAACGCTCGCTGGCCTGCTCGGGCTGTGTCCACACTGCCCTGTGGAAGTGTCCCCATGGTTCCTCCTGTCCCCTGGACCGCGGCTCCTGAGGCTGGACCCCCACCGTGACAGCCTCAGTCACGTCCTCTCTTCCCCGTCCTCAGAGGGCGCTGTGTCACCCCAGGCTTTGGGTGCATCATCATCCTGGAGTCCTCATGGTCCCGGAGGGTGTCACCATTCCCACTTTGCAGATGAAGAAACTGAGGCTCAGAGGGGGCGTCACTGCCCAACGGGGTTGAGGCTGAGTTGACGCTGGTTCTGTTCAGGTCCATTCGGTCAGTGAGCCTCGTGGGCTGCCCTGGGCCAGCCCGAACAGAGAGGCTCGTTCGTTCATTCCCTCATTCACTCACTCATTCACTCACTCACTCACTCATTCACTCATTCCCTCATTCATTCCCTCACTCACTCACTCATTTACTCACTCATTCACTCATTCACTCACTCATTCACTCACTCATTCACTCACTCATTCACTCAGTCACTCAGTCACTCACTCAGTCACTCACTCAGTCACTCATTCACTCACTCAGTCACTCATTCACTCACTCATTCACTCACTCATTCACTCACTCAGTCACTCATTCACTCACTCATTCACTCACTCATTTACTCACTCATTCACTCACTCACTCATTCACTCACTCATTCACTCAGTCACTCACTCAGTCACTCACTCAGTCACTCATTCACTCACTCATTCACTCATTCACTCACTCATTCACTCACTCAGTCACTCACTCACTCAGTCACTCATTCATTCACTCATTCATCTAGAACTCGCTTCTCAAGCCCCTTCCCTTGCTGTGCATGAAGGCCCCGGGGCAGCAGGCAGCCCGACCCTCCCGCAGGACGGGACACGGTGGAGCTGTCATTCCAGTTGTCGCCGCGCTCGCACCCTGGCCTGTGGGGCCCGACACGGCTCAGCGGTGGGGAGTCGGCACGCTGTGCCCGCCAGGCCTATACCGGGTCTCTCTTCTCCCACTTGGCTGGGGGCCCCAGCATTTAAAGTCGAACTGAGGATTTACAAGTGAGATAGATCTGGAAGTGAAAGTAAAAGCCGCTGTGGAGTATCCGTGCTCTGCCCTCAGCTCACACCCTGCCCGCCGCCCCCGGGACACCCCCTCTCCCCCCGCCGCCCTCCTAGAGCTGGTTCCTGCACTCCTGCTGCCCAGGAAGCAGACCCACCCACAGCCAGCTGCTTCTCCCACCAGGTTTTCCCACACACAGGGACTCAGAGGGGACGGCGGATGCAAGGCCAGGGGCCAGGGGCCAGGGGGCCAGGGGGCCGCAGGTGGGGACAGGGCCCCGGGGCTTCACCCCAAGGGGTCAGGGACTCATTCGTGGTCTGGAAGCTGCGGGGCCCAGTGTGGCACTCGTGTGCCACCAGCACTGACCTCCCGGCAGCAGCTGGAGAAGGTCGTCTGGGCGGGACAGGGTGGCCCGGGGCAGGCAGGGTGAAGCGGCTGGGACGGGTCAGGGCATCTGGGAGCCGGGCCGGTGCCTGGGGGTGGGAGTGGGGGCAGGCTGCCCATTGGCACCTGCAGTGTCTTTGTGAAGCTGGGGAGTGACAGGACCCGCAGGTGGTGGTGGGGGGAGACGCGCTCCTGAGAGGCCCTGGGAGAAGTGGCCTCTGACCCAGCGCAGAGGAGGAAGCGCTCTGGGGCCACTGAGTCAGGGAGCGGTGCGGGAGGCAAGCCTGCCGTCAGACCCCCCAGCAGCCTCCTGGAGGTCCCCGCCCCGCCCTGGGGCCGGGTTACATGCAGGTCTGAGTCAGTGGGTCTGGCAGCAGCAGGCTGGGCCTACGGAGCTCCGGGGCTGCTGAGGCTGGGCCCTGGGCGCCGTGAGGGGCAGAGGCCCCGGGGCTTAAATCCGGCACCTGGAACCTCTGGACCCCTGCTGGGCGCCCATCAGGAGCCCGCGTGACAGATGGGGACACTGAGGCTCCAAGAGGGGAGGAGAGGTGCCCGAGATCTCCAGGCCCGTCCCCAACCCCCGCCTGCACCTCGCAGACCTGCCTGTGCCCCGTGCGGTGGTCCATGTAGTGCCTGCGTCCCCGCCTCGCTCGCTCTTTAATCTGACGCCAAGGCCGCTGCCCCACAGGCCCCGCCTGTCACCCAGGCAGCAGTGGGGAGGGGTCTGTGAGTTCCTCCCCGAGTGGCTGGGCCTCCAGGGCCTCCAGCCCCCTCCGTGCTCCAGCCCAGGGTGGGCCGTCCTCCTCGGCTCTGTTGTGGGGCTACTGGGCCCCGGTGTCTGGGTGGGAGCACCTCTGGACTGTGCAGGCACCAGTACCGGCTGGCCTTGGGGGCCTCCCTGTAAAAGATGGGGACCTTGCGGCCCAGGGGGGGCCACGAGGTGCCCAGGCCCCTCATGCCCCCACCCGTCCCTGGAGCTGAGCCAGCGGCCCCGAGCACCCCACCCCCGTGTCCGCCCTTCTCTGGGACCAGCTCAGCCCCTCTCAGCCCAGCGCCCAGGTCCCTGCAGGGCTCCGGGCAGTGATTCCAAACCATCTGAAAGCAATAAGGAGGCGGCTTGGGGTGGATACCTCTCACGTGGAGTTGGAGCTCAGTCCGTGTTCCTTTCTGTCAAACATCTCCTCGCCCAGCTGGCTGGGGGAGGGGCCAGGGAGCTGCTTCTCCAGCCTCGGGTGCCCTGGGGCCGCTCTGCAAGGGGACGTGAGAAGGCAGGACTGGCCATCTCCCCGCCCCCCCCCCCCCCCCCCTTTGCTCAGGCCCCTCACAGCTCTGGCGCTTCCTACACCCAGAGCTGACCTGACACGGCCCAGCTCCAGCGCCCTCTGGGGCTCCCGCTGTCTGCACTGAGGCTGGAGTCCCCCATCATCTTCCTTACAGCCCCCCACCCGACCCGATCTTGCCTGCCCAGGGTGAGGCTTGAGGCACCGACTCGAGGGAGGTCCTCCCTCAGGGCGGCGCCTGCGAGCGGGGCCTCCTCTTCCCTAGCACCCTCACTCTCCTCACCCCAGTCCCCACCCGCTCCTCCGGTCCCCTGACCCGGCAGCCACCTGGGTTCCTCTCCCGGGACCCCTCCTCCCAGGGCCCCTCGCCAGTCACACTCCCGCCCTGGCTCCCGCTGCACCAGACGCCCCTGCCCCCACCCCTGCCTCTGAGTCTTGTCTGTGAGACGATCGGGTCTGTGAGCTGAGGGCCAGCCTTGGCTGTCATGTTTACTGCTGTGTCCCCAGGCCTGGCCGGGACCTGGCCCCTCCCTGCAGGCCTGTAAGCGAATGAACTGTAACCTGGCGGGTGCTCAGGACCTCTTCATCCGATGGGTGCCATGGGTGGCGGGTGGGTGGATGGTGGTGGGTGGATGGTGGCGGGTGGGTGGATGGTGGTGGGTGGATGGTGGCGGGTGGGTGGTGGCGGGTGGGTGGATGGTGGCGGGTGGGTGGTGGCGGGTGGGTGCCATGGGTGGTGGGTGGGTGGATGGTAGTGGGTGGATGGTGGTGGGCGAGGCGGGATTTCCAGGCCTGGCTCTCAGCAGACTTCTCCCTCACCCGCCCACCGCCCTCCTGGCCGTCTCAGCTCAGCGCCCCCCCCGCCCCCACTCTCGGCGCCCGTCAGCCCGTTTCGCATACAAGGAGGGTGAGGCTCAGCGCGGTGGGGGGACTTGTCCAGGCCCCCAGCTGGGGGTGGGGCGAGGGGCTCTTCTGCAAGGAGCAGGGGTGCTGGGTGGTGTGGGCCCAGGAGGCTGGGCGGCCAGGCTGGGCCTGAGCAGGCCCTCAGCCGCTGGGGATTAGGCGCACGTCTCAGCTCTGCCCCCTGGTGGCTGGGTTGGCGAGCTCGCCTGGCTCCTCACTTGTAACTAGTGGAAGATAACGTCTCCCGGGCTGTGTTCACCTGGAGCCTCAGACAGATGACAGTTGCCCGGCTCACTGTCCCTGATTTGTGCTGTCAGGTGAGGCCATGACAGCCACCCCGAAACTGGAGGTCCTCCCACTCGGGAGGGGATGGGCCCTCCCACCTCCCACCTCCCACCTCCCACCTCCCACCTCCCACCTCCCACCTCCCACCTCCCACCTCCCACCTCCCAGGGAAGAAACCTCAGTTTTCGCGGCCCCGCCTACCTTGGTGTGAATTCCCTGCTCCATTGGCTGAAGGGAGCGCACAGTGTGTCTAGCAGGTGGTTGAGTGGCTCTCAGCTCTGAGCCCGCCTCCTCTGACCCCTGCGCCAGGGTCAGAGCCCCGACCTCCCTGCTCCTCTGTCAGCACCGGGCGGGAGGGGCTGCAGGCCTTGGCCGGGCCAGGGGATCCAGTGAGCAGGCAGATGAGGGGCTCTCATCTCCGAGGTGGGGTGTCTCGGGCCTGAGGACTTCCCCCCAGGTCTCCGTGGGGTCACCAGAGGAGCTTGAGCCAGCTGTGCCCAGATGCGGTCCTGAAACCCAAGTGTCTTCGGGCTCCAGAGTCCGCAGAACTTCACGCTTTGGGCTCAGGGCCGGGCTGGCCGAGCCAGAAAGAGCATGGAGCGGGGGACAGACAGTCCTCGGCCCCGTCGCCAAGCTGAGACCCCGCTTCCGCCTGACAGGTGGGCGTCACCCCCTCCCGGCCCAGCAGGGTGCGAGGATTTGGGGAGACACTGTGTCAGAGGGTGGGGCAGAGCCAGGAGGTGAATAAATGCCGTGCCCGAGAAGGGGCCGGCTGCCTCGGTTTGACAAGATCCAGTTCTTCCCAAAGGAAACCCTGCTGGGCCTCCCCTCCTGGCCCGAGGACCCCCGTGGGCAGACATTCCCCCCAGAATCGCAGAACGTTGGGGCTGCAGTGTTGGTGTGTTCATTCGCTTACAGGCCTGCAGGGGAAAGGGCCAGCACACAGCCCCGACCGGAGGGCCGCGTCCCTGCCTCCTGAGTGTGCAGTCCCGGGGCAGAGAGACCCTGAGCCGACCAGCACGGGGAACTGGTGACAATAGTGGGGGAGGGGGACAACATGAGGAAGGAGACGGGGGAGAGGGGCAGGAGCTGCACAGGGAAGGCTTTCTTGAACATGATACGTGATAGAAGTTCAGGCAAAGTCGGGAGGGGAAGCTGCAAGTGCAAAGGCCCTGGGGCAGGAGGAGACCTGGCTTGTTGGTGGAACTGCAGGAGGTCAGGTGCAGGCCAGGTGGGAGCTAGGCAGGCTATCCAGCTAGGTAAGGGGTCCGGACCTGCGGACAACGGGGAGCCCCTGCAGGCCTTACACCTGGATTGATGGAGCCAGCTTGGTACCTTGGCTGAAGGGAATGGTTGCAGGGTCTAAAACCTGATAGGAGATCAGGGGTCACAGCGTGAATAGTGGCGCCCACACTTCCCAGCAGGCTTCGCGTGGCCGCCGTGAGCTGGCCCTGCCGCCTTCCCGCTAGTCACCTGGGCTCCTGGAGCTTTGGGAGCGAGCACATTCTTTCCAGTGTCTGCATTGCACATGCTGTGCCCCCTGCAGACACCCTTCCCTCGCCTGGGAGCATTCCTGGCTTCAGGCTGCCGGGCCCCTGCAGATGTTCGGCAGCTGCCTGTGCACCCCCATCACCTTGTGATTGGTCCCTGTGGGGTTTGAGGCTCACTGGCTGAGGCCCAGAGCCTGGCACCCACAGGTGCACCAAGCATGGAGGTTGAATGAATGAATGAATGAGCGGATGAAGGAATGAGTGAGGAATGATTGAGTGAATGAATGAAAAGAATGCACAATAGCGTGCTGGGATGGCTAACCCCTGCTGTGCAGAGCTCACAGCCCCTCCCATGGGTGGGGAAACAGGCCCCCAGACCCCCAGCAGGGCTGAGGTGGGGCTGGCCCGGGGCTCTGGGACCCCCAGTCCCCCCCTCTTTCTGTAGCACACTCTGCTGCTGTCCCCATCCCTCAGCGAGCACGTAAAATGTTAATACCCTCATTTATTCTTTAAAAATTAATTTAAAAATATTTTATGTGCTGCCTCAATCACAGTTGGAAACCATTTAATTAATCCCAAGTGGCGGGGCAGCAGACAGCTGCGGAATTGGCTGCGCTCCCTCCCGCCTGCCTGGGAGCTGCTGCCCGGGCGCGGAGGCCCCGAGCGGAGCCAGGCACCATGTCTGCAGCCCCTGCGGAGGCGCGTGGCTCTGCGGGGCCACCGCTGCCACGCCGGGGCCGTTTGTCTCCACGGAGAACGTGCCATCTGCAGGGCGCAGCCTGACAGCTTCGTTATGGCAAAGGGGGCTGGGAGGACGCGGGTCTGGGTCTGGAACCGAGAGGAATTGCTCCCCACTCCTGAGCCTGTCGCTGCACAGCCGTGGCCCTCATGCCCACTGCGCCGCCCGAGCAGCTGGAACAAACCTTGCCTGCAGGCCACGGCCGTGAGCAGCAAGGGAAGCATGAGGAGCAAGGAACAAGTCCTCCGGGGTGCCGGAGCCGGGTAATGAGGGTCCCCTATAAAGTTGCATATAAAATTATGTGCCTGAGCCGGGCAGTCATTGGCTGCTGATGGGGCAGTAATGATACCGGTCGCTACCCCTCGGGCGGTGAGGGGAGACGTCCTATCTGACACCTTTGGTTGTAAAGTAGTTGCTGAGGCGGAAGGACGAGGCGGTTACCTCCAAGGTGGTGGCCCCCAGTTCCCTGGGCCCAGCCAAGTTCTCACCCACTGAGGCCCGTGGGGGCTTCCGGACCAGGGGACGTGGTGCGGACACTGGGTGATTAGGACGAAGGGCGGGGGGCGGCAGAATGGTGTCTAACAGCCCCTGTGCGCACCCCCTCGGTGTGCATTTCCCTGCCGAGGGTCTGGCCCAGCTGAGCCGAGGGCTCCCGCGCTCTCCGGAGCTCTGAGGGCCGCCCCGCGGGCGGCGGAGGGTCAGAGCGGCAGCTCCGGGGCCGGCGGGGCGGTGCTGTGAAAGCGCCGCGGACGCGCACCCTGGCTCCGGGGCTGGGCTCAGCTGGCGTGTCCCTCGTTCGGCTGTGACACCAGGTGAAGCCGGTGACGTGCCTGGGCCTCGGCCTCTTCACCTGTGACACGGGTGTCGCAGTCCCGCCTCCTGGAGCCGACAGGTGGGACCCTCGTGGCCCCGCAGCCCTGCGCCTGCCCGGGAAGGTGTTGGTGCCTCGGCTCCTCCGCTGCTGAGGGACACCTCCGCCTGGCAGGCAGCACAGGCCCGGGCTGTGGCTCTGCTGCGGCTGCAAAGCCTGCCTGCCTCAGTTTCCCTGTCTGGAGAGGAGGGGTTATCATGGTAGTGCCTCCCTACCCGGGCGTCTGCAGGGGTCAGTGCGTTGGCACACGGCCTGGGAGACGGACGGGAGCGGGCTGCCGGCACCGACCAGGTGCCACCTTGTCGTCGGCCCCGAGGGGCAGGCGGCGCTCGTGAGTCGGAGTTTTGTGGGTTCCCTGACGGGGCCCAGGTGCGGGGCCGGGAGTGGCAATGCCAACACCCTCCCTCAGCCTCCGTGAAGTGGGCATGCATGTCTTTCCGGGGCTGGAGGACCAGCGGCCTCAGGCGGCCGCTCACAGCGTGCGTTCCCGGGGCCGTGAGGGAAGCCGCCCCCGAGGGTGGGGGAATGCGGTTTGGGCCCGGGCTCCTGTCACCCTTGGCCTGCGGTGCCTGGGGCCTGTCGTCTGAGGTCTCCGTGACCGTCTCTACTGAATTCCGAGTCATCGGGCCCTCAGAGCAGACACTGAGCATCCACCAGTGGACATAGGACGAGGGCCCCTGGGGGGGCGGGCCTCGCGTATCCCATGGCACCTTCCAGAAACGAGGAGAAACCTGGTGACTCCTGGCCTTTGCTGTCCCTGCTGGCAGGAGGTCAGACGGAGGGTCAGGGTCAGCGAGCAGTTCTGTACAGCGGCGGCCTGTCCAGAGTCTCCTGGGCCGGCAGGACAGCTCTGGCCTGGGGCTGGGACCACAAGGAAGGGGGGACTGCTGAGACCGGGGCTCCCCCCAACTCTCCTTGCACCAGCAGAGGGCAGAGCAGGTGGGTGCTCCCTGCCCCCAGGGGCAGCAGGGGCGTGGGCGGTGAGGGGCAGAACCGGGCCTCTGACCCGCAAACCCTTCCAGATGGTGGCAGAGGAGAGCGAGCTGAGCTTATAAGGCTACTGTCAAGTTTAAAACCTCCGAGCAGGTAGTTCCAGGACAGCAGGAGAACTCTGACTCAGCGGCTGCCAACCGGTGATCCTCTGGTGGTCCGTGAGGTCCGAAAGGTTGGTGACCGCTGCTCTAACTCGTCTCTGTGTTTAGAGTACGCGTGCGTTGCTGGAAGGGGCTGTGGGAGCTTCACCAATAGCCCCATCAATGGACGCCAGCCCCGGCGACAGGTCGTGACTTGGGGGTCTCCTGCCTTCCCACCCAGTGCTCTGTCCAGGTGATTTGAGGGGAGTAGCTGCATGTGTACCCCAGCAAAGCCGCTAGCCAGCCCCGTGACCTTCGACAAGCCGAGGCCTGTCCAAACCTCATTTCCCACCAATGAGAGGCGGCGACCCTAAACCCCTGATCCTAGTGTCTGCTTTGTGCTTAAGGCCTTCCCGTGATGGCCTGTGCTCTTGGGTAGAGCCCAGGCGCCCTGGCAAAGCCACAGACCGTGGCGCTCCCCGCAGGCCCGCCTCCCCCCGCAGGCCCGCCTCCCCCCGCAGGCCCGCCTTCCCGGCCGCTCTCCCCGGCCCGGGCTGCAGTGTCTGGTGTGTCCCCATGTCCCCATCCTCAGTGCGATGGGTCCCCTGCTTGGAGCACTTTTATCCTCCTCTGCCATCTTTTCTCTGGCTAATTCCTTCTCTCTCTCTTCTTTTTTTTTTTTTCATGGTCCGTCTAGCTAAAGATGTACCATTTCCCTTGATTTTCTCAAGGAAGCAACTTTCGGTTTTGTTGCTTTTTTCTCCAGTTTTTCTGACATGTTTTATTTATTTCTGTTCTGATCGTTATCTCCTCCCTTAAACGTACTTTAGGTTTGATTCGCTCTTCTTTTTCTGGCTTACTGAAGTGGAGCGTTAGATGGTTGAGTTCAGATTTTTCTTTCTGATGTAAGCATTCGGAGCTACACGTTTCCCTCTTCGTACGACGTTGGCTGCATCTCCTACAGTACGGGACGCTGTGTTTTGTCTTCAATCCGCTCAGGATCTTTTGTGATCTGCCTTTTGACTTCTCCTTGAGCCGTGGGTTATTTGGAAACGTGTTGTTTCCTTTCCACATAGTTGAAGGTTTCCCAAAAGCCTTCCTGTTGTGATTTCTAACTCGGTTCTGTTGCGGCCAGAGAAGTTCTTTGGTGTGGCTTTTCAGAGCTGCTTTATTTACGGAGACTCGTCCTACAGCCTGGCATGTGACCTGTCCCGAGATGGCACCATGTGCCCCGAGAGAGAATGTTTTCTGCTGAGCTTGGGCTGAGGGTTCTATACATTCAATCTGGTCAGCTTGGCTGGTAATGTTGCCAGGCCTTCTGTACCCTTACTGTTCTTATTTCTAGTTGTTCTAACCATGACCAAGGGTAGGGTGTTGACATCTCCAGCTGTAACTGTGGTGTTATCTCTTCTCCTTCCAGTCCCGCCAGTTTTGCTTTATGTGTTTCGGGGCTGTGTTGGTAGGTGCGTACACATTTGTACTTGTTACAGCTTCTTCAGGGGTTGACTTCTTCTCCCCACTCAGCCTCACCGAAATGCCCTTCTCCTGGGGGGTCTTCCCAGGCCTCAGATGGCGCTGATTTCCCTTGCCTTGCGCTCCTACGATGGCTTGTATTTTCCCCATCGTCACATTCATCGAACTGTAGTATCCTTGCTTGAGAATTGCATGTATGGGCTGTGCCTTGTGCCAGCTGCCACGGACGTGCTGGTGAATTAGAATAATAAAAAAAAAACACACCTACTATGTGCCAGGCATTCTACTGGCCTTTTACACACGTGTTTCAATCTCACAACAACCCAATAGGTAGGGATTCCCATAGCCCTTTGCAGGTGAGGTACTCAAGGTTCAGGGGGCTCAGCCGTTTGCCCAGGGCCACACAGCACTTACTAGGTGTACCGGTTAATGATGACGGATTTTGTAATCAAAGAAAACACGATAATTTCAAGAGAAACATCAAAAGTGCTTTATTCAAAGTACTGTCTGTTGCTAGCTACACATTTCCCCCATCTTTAGGTAATTGGTGGATACCGTCCCAATAGAACTTTCCTTATTTTGAGGCAAACCATTCAGAGACCCAATGTTCCACTTCTTTATATGTTTTGAAGTGCTGCTCAGAAAGTGTGTGTGCCATCGATCGGAACAAGCGGTCATCTGAAGGAGCAAGGTCTGGTGAATACGGCGGGTGGGTTAATACTTCCCAGGCAAGATCTTTTACCGTGTCTTTAACTGGTTTTGAAGTGTGTGATGGTGCGTCATCATGAAGCAAAATTACTTTGCTGTGTCTTCTGGAACATTCTGGTCGTTTCACGATCAAAGCGTGGTCCTAATTGATTATTTGTTGTCAGTAGCGATCAGTATTAACGGTTTCACCTGGTTGTAGAAGCTCATAATACACCACACCTTCCTGATCCCACCAAACGCAGAGCATTGTCTTCTTTCCGAAGCGATTTGGCATTCCAGTCAATGTTGATGGTTGGCCTGGACCAACCCATGATTTTGTGCGTTTGGGATTCTCAGAATAAACCCAGTTTTCATCGCCAGTCACAATTCGATGCAAAAAAGACTTCCTTCGTGCCGTTGAAGCAACATTTTACTGATGACTTTTCGGTTTTCCATTTGTCTTTCGTTCAGTTGATGTGGCACCCATTTTCCTTCCTTTAAAAGCTTTCCCATTGCTTGTAAACGATCGGAAATTGTTTGCTGAGCAACGTTTAATCTTTCTGCAAGTTGTTTTGGAGTTTGACAGGCATCTTCATCCAATAATGCTTGTAATGGTTGGTCTTCAAACTTTCGGTTGACCTGGACACTCCTTGTCTTTCACATCGAAATCATCACTTTCAAAGCGTTTAAACCGGCGTTCACAAGTGTCTTGAGATGAAGCATGTTCACCATAAGCTTCCCAAAGTATATGGTAACTTTTTCTTCAAAATAATGAATTAAAACTTCCCGCAAATGCTCTTTTTTGGGCACGAAATTCGACTTTTTTAAGCGTAAAAATATCTATGATGTTAACACTTTCTGAAAATTTGACATATGAAGTTTTGAAGCTTGCTGTCAATACAACAAAATAGCATACATATCAAATCGCATATATATCACCATATGTGTAACTCCAGCTAGTGAAAAAAGTCCGCGTTATTCACCGGGACAGCTGGTAAGCGCAGAGCAGAAAACCTCACCTGAGCGGTTCCAGATGCCACGGGTATCCCTTCCCCCTCCTCCCTTGACAGCGGAGGAGTGCCGCTCGGGTCTGTGGTTCGTGTGGGCACTTTGCCCCCAGACCAGAGCACCGTGTGTTTAAGCCATAGCATCTAACGCGGAGATGAAAAATCATGTGGTAACTCCATTTGAAGGCAAATGAACCTTGTAGGATCTGTAATGTCACGTATCCGAGTGTTTTTCCCTCGTCATGCATTACAGCTGTCCACCCCAATATGATCACACCATTAATGAGATTAGCCACGATGTAAATTTCAGCTCATTATTGCCGTGTCTGCGCTAATAGTCCTGCGACTGACGCCCGCGACGGTGCTGGCCGAACAGGACCACGTGGCGGCTCGCAGGGAGGGAACCGCAGAGGCGGCCCCGTGTGGATGCACGGAGAGAGGCTGGTTTCTGTCCTCGTCCGATGGTTTGCCAAGATCAGCCGTGAAGACGGAGTGAGGGAGCCCTGTGTGAGGCCGCAGGGCCAAGGAGCCCACGGGAGACGAGCCGAGGTGGGGATGGTCCCCGCTCACCCTTTTGGAATTTCGGGAGAAGTTACCCGCCGTTAACCGTGGGTGATCTCCGCTTTACCTGGACCAGGGCCGCAGGGCTAGCGCGGGGGGTGGGGTGGGGGAATGGCCCGGGGCCTGGCTGCCCTGCTTAGGGCGGTTCCACTCCGACCTTCCTGTGTTTGACGGGACTTTGGAACGCGTGTTCCGAGCAGGAGGCCGGCGGCTGGGGGTGCTCCTTGGGAAAGCCTGGCGATGTGTCCGATCCACGCTAAAGCCCGTGGAGCCCGTGGCAGCGAGGGCCTGGGAGGCAGCGCCGCTCTCCCTGGTGACCGCCCCTGGCCGCGCCCACAGGTCCTCCCCGTCCCGCACCCCCTCTGTCCACCCCCGGGGCCTCCAGCTCCGTGTGGCCGCGCCTCCACTCCCTAGGAGAAAACGCGGTCCTAGCCTGGCTCTGTGCCGTCACTAGCGGGAGTCAGGGCCCCCTTGTCTGTGCTCTCTGCCCGCTCCGCTGTGGCCTGGCAATGACCCCCAGCCCCTGTGCCCCTTCCCTGGGCGGAGGACAGGCCGTGGGCCTGGTCAGGGAGCGCCCACCGCCCGCTGGCAGCCTGGACTTAGGAAACGGGCACCATGTGACCGTGAGCCCCAGGAGACGGCATGGGCACCCTAATTTGTAAACACCAGCCCCGACATCTCCAGATGGACCACGGGCGGCCCAGCCCGGCCCGGCATGCCGCCCCATCCCTGCCACCTCTTGCCCCAGTGTCTGCAGGCCTGGGCAGGGCTGGGCAGAGAGAGGGGGAGCCAGCCTGCGGGAGGGGAGGGAGCCAGAGGGCACCCCTGACTGGAGGGCACACGCTGAGGATCTCACCCACGATACAGCCAGACCCGGTTCCTATTCCTGTACCCTCCATGGGGCGTCGAGGGCATTTCCACGAAGCAGAGAGGGTGGGACACGCACCCATCACATGGGACACGACGCCCGATGTGGTTGAAAAGCGGTGAGCGAGCGAGTGGAGGCCCCCGGGGCAGGGTCCCCCAGCACGTGGCACAGGCTCGGTGTGGACGCTGAGCCCCAGAGCAGGGGAGACCCAGACCGGCCTCATTACGGCGAGGCACTGGGTCACCGTCTCTACGCGAGAGGGCGTTTGTGGCGATGCTGCCCGTGGATGTGACAGTTTATAACGTGTGCGCTGGCTTTTAGCAGTGTTTTGTTTACCCCGATCTTTCTTTGTTTCCAAACAAGATCACGTGATAGGAAAACACATTTTACTGACAACAGTTCATCTGTCCTGTTTATTGGGCCAGTGGAGGTGTTTTCATTTCTTTGCACAGTTCTGGAATTGTGGAGGAACCTTGGGCTCATTTGGAGGAACGCCGAGCTGGGGCCCTGGAGCCTCTTCACTCCCCCGCCCCCCCAAATCTGACTTTTCCCTTCATACCCCTCTGGGTTCAGGGTGTCCCCAGCCCTCCCCCGGCCTCAGGACACATCCCTCTGGGTTGGGATAGTCTTAGCACCTCTCTGCACAGATAACTCTGCTACACAATCTGTATCAGTCAGGAGAGGCTCGCTGCGTAACAAAAGCCCCCCCCCCTCCGTGAATGGCTTAGCACTGTAGATGCTTATTTTGTTGTTCATGGAGCAGCCCAAACAGCGGTCCCTGTGGGCGGGTCTCCTGCAGGTGTGACCCAGGCACCCAGGTGCCTGCACCTTGCGGCGCTGTGGGCTCCTTAGGTCTTGGGGTCCTTCACTTCCCGACCTGGGTGGGAAGGGGGTGCCCGGGCCGGGAGGTTCGTAACAACGGGCGAATGGGCAGCAGCGATGAAGCCCAGGGTGGTGCTCAGGGCTGGAAATCTGAACTCCAAAGCCTCTGAAGACCACCTTCCTGTCCTCGGCCCCGGAGCCAGGGAAACTGGGGTGTGGGCTGGCGCCAGCCTGAACCCCACTCCTCCCTCCCTCGGCCCCGGTCTGGCTGCTGCAGCTGCTGGCCCAGCGGGTGCACCGGAGCGCCCTCTGTCCGTGACCCTGGGTGCTCTCTGTCCCCTGCTCTTGGACGTCCCAAGCTGAGTGTCTCCGCCTGCCTGCCTGCCCCTGGGGTTTGGGGGAGGTGCCGGCCGACATCTGCCTTCAGCACTCCGCCGTTGCCGTTAATTTGAGAAATTGGATTAAAATGTCAAACATGACCGTTCAAGCATGACTGTTCCTGATCCCGGGTGTGACATGGGGAGTGACGAGGAGGGCGGGGCAGGCTCCAGGCTCCTGTGTCCTGAGAGTTCGTCCGCGACTTCAGCCGACAGGAGCCGCTGCCCAGCTTGGCTGCCGAGCGCCTGGCTCGCACCGCACTCCCGGGCGGGACAGCTGGCGGATGACCCGAGTCCAGGAGCTGCGGATTACACACTTAGAGCGTCAATCATCGCTGGTCTGCCCGGTGCTAACTGGGTGATAATTTTGTCCTTGCAAGGTGCCAGCCCGCCAGCCGGGGGAGTTGGGGAAGATTACATGAGCGGATGTGAGCGCTGTGGGGGAAATAGAAATCGGAATCCTGTCTTGGTTTGGAAGGAGGAGGGAGGGGTGCGGTTCCCCTGCTCAGGGGCCACGGGGGGCGGGGGGCTGGCGTTGTTTGCCCCAACACAGCTGCCTGCTGGTAATACTTGTGCACCCCTCTTCCCCAGGGGGACAGCGAGCAGGTCAGAGACAATCCGACGGCGGGTCTCAGTGACCGGGGCGGGGTCTCCTCTTAGGAAGGGGCCCAGAGACGGAGTTTTCGGAACGCGGTGTAATTTCCGACGTGCAGGGCGTGCGCGGCGGTAGCGTGGGGAGGAGGCTGGTGGAGAGGAGGGGTCACCGACGGACAGGAATGGGGCACCGGCGGCGCACCGGGCCCTCGGTTTATTGGTCTTTAATCCTTACCGTAGCCCCTGGGTTCCTGTGAGCGTGACCCTCACCCCATTTTACAGGTGAGGACCATGAGGCTTAGGGGCGACCTCGCCCGGGTTGTGACCCTGGGGGCTGGCACGTTTGCTGTGTGGGTGGGATTCTCCCCATCCCACAGGAGGGGACTGAGACGCGGAGAGGGAGGGCGTGGCCAGGTCACGCTGGCCGGGTCCTCCGAGGCTGTGCCACCTCCCTGAGGCTGACTCTCAGGCGGGCTTTACACTGTTTGCGTTAAGTATTCGGCCTTTACACCTGTCCGCGCTGACTCGCCCGGTGAGGGCTCCCACACGCGCTAAGTTGCAGACACAGGCCTCAGCGTGACCCTCGGCGGCGGGGGGTGGGCTCGGAGGCAGTGGGATTCGCTTTCCGATCGTGAACTTCGGGGAAGCATCAGGTTTTCTTCCTGGCTTGAGAGCCGGTCAGGTTCTGCCCCGTGCCCGGGCAGAAGGAAAGGGGCTCGCTAGCGGAGTTACGAGTTCACACGTGTTTGATGATGGGGTTTAGGTGTGTTGGGTCCTTACCTAGTTTCTCGTTTCTTCAGCGGAGACCAGGAAACGCTGGGTCTCCTCGCTTTTTCTCGTTGTTTCTGCTTCATGTGCATCGGCGCGGTGTTGCCTGGTGACAGAATAGTCATGGCCGTGCCCCCTGTGCACCACCCCGTTAGTCATCCGTTTACCGAGGGCCCGCCGCGTGCCGGACGCGGGCTTGGTGCTTAGTGGGAAATGCATGCAGGGGCACGTGTCTGCCCTGGAACCGCGGTCACAGTCCTGCACGGTCGGGGGCCTCAGGTGCGGGGGACACGCTGAGGGGCAGTGGCTCTCCCAGCCCAGGAGCGGGCAGTGCAGGGCGGGACCAGTGGTCTGGGACCGACGCGCCCACCGGGGAGCGAGGGCTGGCCGGGCGGGACGTGGCCTTGTGTTCCGAAAGTCCCTTCGCCGTCCCCGCAGGGTAACTTTGTGTTGTGCCAGGACATGAAGGTGTTGGCAGGGTGGGCTTCCTCCGGGCTGTGCGGGGTCCTGTTCCGGCCCCTGTGCTTGGTGTGCATTTTAGGGAGCAAGGAAGGGAAAGAGAGAAAGAGAGAGAGAGAGAGAGAGAGAGAGAGAGAGAGAGAGAGAGGTTGATCGGTTGCCTCCTGTACATACCCTGATGGGGGATCGAACCGCAACCTAGGTATGTGCCCTGACTGGGAATCAAACCCGAAACTCTTTTGTGTGTGTGTGTGTGTGTGTGTGTGTGTGTGCGCGTGTGTGTACGAGACGATGCTCCCCCCGCTGAGCCCCTGGCCGGGCCCCTGGAGCACTTTGTAGGACTAGTCAGATCCATCAGAGCCCACCTGCTCCAGCGCGACCTCATCGTGACCAGTTAGACCCACACAATCCGGCTCCAAGTCAGGCACACCCCAAGGGCCTGGGGGCAGGACAGCGGCGTGTGAATGGGGGAGGGACACAGTTCAACCCACAATGCTGGGCGGGCAGAGGCAGGCTTACCGCTGTGAGTATGCGAGTCAGCGTATTCCTGTGTTATTAGTTACTAGTTACTGGTTGTTGTGTTACTTTCCATTCGAACAGCCGTACACCGGCTGCCGCCCGCCCTGTGGTCACAGCCTTCAGGCGGCCGGAGCGGTGGCTGCAGAGTCTGGACTTAGACTCACGTGGACATGACCTGAGCTGCCGCTGCCCCATCCAGTCACCTGGCCGTGGCCACTCCTGCCTCCAGGCACCCTGTTAGTGACCCCGGAACGCTGTTGGGGCACTGCTGACAGCACTGGCTCTGAGAGCCGACAGAGGCGCACCCAGCCGACCCATGTCACAGCTGGGCGACCTCCAGCAGGTCACGCACCTCCTGGCAGGTGTCGCCTGGCTGCGTCCCGTAACCTCCCCTCATGGGCGTGCACGGAACGCGGGCCGCGCTCCTTCGCCATCCTCCCGGGGTGGGCCATGCTCAGACCCAAGGACCCCCCCCCAACAGTCCCGTCTGGCCAATCCGCCCGGGAAGCGGCTCCACCACATCGCCCATGGGATAGCTGTGGGCGCACAGAGCCAGGGCCCGAGTGCCGGGAGTTTGCTTTTAGGAAGAGCCGCTCAGGACATGTGCTCAGGGCGCTGCTATTGGTGTAACTGGCGGTGAGTGAGGAGGGGCCACGGCAGTGTCTAAAAATAGCCAGGCCGGCCTTCCCTCTGTCCGTCCGTCCAGGGACCCGCGTAGCCAGGCCGGCCTTCCCTCTGTCCGTCTGTCCAGGGACCCGCGTACCCATGCCGGTCTTCCCTCTGTCCGTCTGTCCAGGGACCCGCATAGCCAGGCCGGTCTTCCCTCTGTCCGTCCGTCCAGGGACCCGCGTAGCCAGGCCGGTTTTCCCTCTGTCCGTCCGTCCAGGGACCCGTGTAGCCAGGCCGGCCTTCCCTCTGTCCGTCCATCCAGGGACCTGCATAGCCAGGCTGGTCTTCCCTCTGTCCGTCCGTCCAGGGACCCACGTAGCCAGGCCGATCTTCCCTCTGTCCGTCCTTCCAGGGACCCACGTAGCCAGGCCGGTCTTCCCTCTGTCTGTCCAGGGACCCTCACGCTCCCAGGGAACGGTGCTGGGGTCCAACAGCTGGCAGGACGCGCAGTCTCTCCGCGGCCTTTGCCGACTGCTCTCAGAGCATCGTTCTGTGGGGATGAGTTTATTTTCCCACAGAGTGGATTCCACGCGATGCTGTGGGCATTGGTGTGGCCGGGATTGCAGTCAGGTCAACCGGACTGAGAGAAACAGCTCTTCAGCCTGGGGACGGCTGTCGGCCCCCGGGGGCCAGCCTCGGCCAGGGCTGCCTTCCGCGGTCACGGTGGGCCCCACGTGGCTCCTCTGCAGGAGGCCACGGAGGGACCGCTGGGGCCGAGCGGGGGTGGAGGTGTGGGGGGCAGGGGAGCGTCGCCCTGGTAGAGATCCCGGGAAGCAGCCGGCGGTAACAGTGATGACAGCAGCCGTGGTAACTCATCCTGTAACCGCCAGCGCTAAACACTCGCAGGCATTTTAATGAGTCTTCACGGTATTTCATTATTTTAACGAATGCCCCACGAGCTGGCTAATTATCTTTTTACTGTTCCTGCCATCGATCCAATATTAAACACCATTGATCTGCCCGCTGTTCGCCGACGGGGTACAGGGTTTTTTTCTCTCTGAGCCGATGAAATCCGCATAAAGCATGTTGTTGCTGCTGTGACATTATTCCCATTTCACAGAGACAGAGACTGAGGCCCCGAGAGGCGAGGTGACACGGGCCAAATGTCACAGCAGGAGGGTGGCTGGCCCTGGGGGTCCTCTGTCCCCCGAGGCTGGCGGCTCCCCAGTCCTGGCCTCCTCCTCCTCCTCCCTTCCTAGCGGGACGAGGCTGAGGGAAGGCGGGCGTCGGGGACTGGAGCTGGCTCCCTGCATACCTGTCCCTTCTCTGTGCGTCCTTCCTCTCACGGATGGTCAGTGTCCTCCACTTTGAGGACCGGCGCAGCTCGTGGGCCCCGGCTCTGGGTTCCGCCCCCTGCCCTGTGGCCCCCCCGGGTCCAGCCTGGCTCCGTGCCCTTGGTGGCTCTGAGCTCGCTGGTCTCTCCGTGCAGCATTTCCATCAGCCTTTTCCAGGAGCCCCTCCCCCCTGCCCGCGTCCTCCCCGTCACAGCTTCCTTATTTCACTGGACAGAAGACACCGTGTGGAGGCGACTCCCCGAGGCCTCATTGTACCGCCTCGGTGCCCAGCGGGCGTGAAGACGATGCTCGTGGATGCGTTTCCTCCTGGAGAGGCTGTGAGCTCAGGCCCTGGGAGCGAGCTGTGTCTCGGGCCGCTCCCCGCGAAAGTCACCCTCCCCGGGAAGCATGACTGGGTGTTTGCACGGCTGCCCTCTGGAAGCGAAGGCCCACGGCTGTTGTCCAATTAGCAGCACCTCCCGGAGCGGGGCCTCGGCCGGCCTCGGTGCAGCCGCGGGGGGTTGGGGAGGGGGGTGGGGGGGGGGCGCGGGAGCCACGCTGGGCCATGGTTAGCAGCATCGCCCTCTCTCCCTCTGTTATGATCCCGGGAGTCAGCGATCATGAATAGCAGGACTTTGTGAAGGTAAAAATAGACCCCGCTAGCTTGACTCCGGAACAGCAGGAGACAGACCCAGGGAGCGGGGGCGCTGGGCCGGTGGTGGGGGGGGGGGGGCCGGGCTGCCGCGGCAGACTGAGGCTTTCATTAAGCTGACCTTCACACAAAGGCGGAGGGAGGGAGGAAGCGAGGCCGCAGGGCGGATGCTAATGACGGGCATCCCGCTTTCATGCTCTGGCTGAAGCCTCCAGGGCCCTCCAGGCGCCCAGGGGCACGTCTGGTGGCAGTGCCAAAGGGCAGGCCTGGGGCAGAGCCAGGGTGGGCGCCGCCCCTCCCCTGGAAGGGCGGGCTCACGGCTTCCCTTGGGGCTGACCTCCTGACCGCCCGATGGGCTCTGTGCGTGACCGTAGGCTGGGGAGACAGTGGCAGGGCAGAGGGGACAGCCTGTGCCAAGGCAGGGGCTGTGCGTGAATGAGAGGTGAGATACGATTTGAGGTGAAACAAGCTCACGTCCCTGCTGCGGGCCTGTCCCCGCCGAACGCTCCCCGTAGCGGGGGGGGGGGGGGGGGGGGGTCCTGGCTGTAATAAATGGGACAGGCTGGGGCCCTCCCACGCCGTGTCCACTCCCCTCACACCTCTTCCCACAGTCACCTCACCTGACAGCTGGGCGATCTGAGGCCCGCCCCCGGCCCTGGGAGAGCTGCCATTGGCGTTCTTACTTTATTGGGCTTTTCACGGCGGGTCGATGGGTGGCGCTCCCTGAGCCGGTGCTGTGTGCACAACCCAGTGGACCGGCGCCCGGGCTTCGGGCAAACTGTCTGCTCCGGGGCCATGACCCGGGCCCAGGAAGAGGGCCCTGGCCTGGGGGGCTGGGGCTCCAGGTAGATGCCACCCTCACCCACAGCAGGGTGTGGGCAGTGCCACAGCTGCTCTCTGCTGGCACCCACTGCCGAGCCATACCCTCTGCGCCCTGGCCTGGCCTCCAGGGCGGTCTTGGCCAGCTCTGGCCTCGTCTTCTGCCCCTAGAGGCCCACCATAACCTCAAGCTCAGGGGCCTTCCCGAAGTTCTCCTACGACACGGCATGCTCCTCGGAAGGCAGTTCCCTCCCACCCACCCCTCAGCCTGCCCAGGTGGCAGCAGGCCTTCAGTGGGTGCGTGAAGGTGGGCTTGGGTCAGGCAAATCTGAGAGCAAATGCTAAGGTTGTGACCTTGAGAAAGACACCCAGTCTCTGGGACTCAGTTCCTACATCCATGAAATGGGAATAATAACAATATCCACTACCTCACAGGGCTGTTTGTGAGGAGTAAGTGGGACAGAGCACTTACAGCACCTAATACAGTGGTACAAAGAGCTCAATAAATGTTAGTAGTCACCATCAGGCTGACAGAGTCCATGGCTCACCACCATCATCACCAATATCAATGCCATCACCATCTTCATCATCACCATCACTACCGTCATCACCACCACCATCATTATCACTATCACCATCATCACCACCACCATCACTTTCACTATCATCATCATCACCACCACCATCACTACAACTATCATCATCACCACCATTATCACCATCATCACCACCACCATCACTATCACCATCATCACCATCATCACCACCACCATCACCATCACTATCATCATCATCACCACCATCACTATCACTATCATCATCACCACCATCACCATCAATACCACTATCATCACCATCACCATTATCATCATCATAAATCACCATAATCACTATCAACACCATCAACATCACCATTACCACCACCATCACTATAATCGCTACCACCATCACCATCTCCATCATCACCATCACCATCACTATCACCATCACCATCACCATCACCATCACCATCACCATCACCATAATCACCACCACCACCATCGTCACCATAATCACCACGACCACCACCATCACCATAATCACCACCACCATCACCATCACTATCATCATCAACACCACTACCATCATCACCATCACTATCATTATCATCACCATCATCATAAACATCGCCATAATCACCATGAACACCATCAACATCACCATCATTATATCCGTCACCACCACCATTACCCTCTCCATCATCACCATCATCATAATCACCACCACCACCAGTGTCACAGTCACTGTCACCACCACCACCACCATCACTATCACCATCACCACCTATCCTATCTAATATAGACGGGATATGCAAATTGACTGTCACTCCACAACAAAGATGGTGGTGCCCACAGCCAATTAGGAGGGAACATGCAAATTGACGTGACAAAGATGGTGGCAGCTGGGCTGGGATGCTTGTGTTGTTGCCATGGTGACGACGCAGGTGTTCTGCCCTGCCCCGGCCACTCCGGGCCTCTGGGCAGCGTGGGCGCACGCAGGCGCGGAGCGGCCGGGGGGGGGGGGGGTGGTGAGACGCCTGCTATGAGAGGGGTGTGGGAGTGGAGGGAGCTACAGGAGGGCGTCAGGGCCAGAGCAAAGGCAGAAGGCAACTCCAGCTGGAGCAAAAGCGGAAGGCGGCGGCCAGAGCGAAGGCCCGGGTCCCGGGTGCCGGAGGGAAGCCGGTGCCGGCAGCCAGGGGAAGGAAGGCCTATTCTTGCACAAATCTTCGTTCACTGGCCTCTAGTGTAACTTCTAAAGTCTATGCGCAGGCTGGGGATTAGAATCCGGTCTTGTGAGCAGTAGGTGCCTCATATACCCTGGCTGGCCTGGGGTTGACTGAGTTCATTTGGGGCATCTTTCTTTTCACGTGGAGTGTTCTGAGTTGTCTCGACAGGGAAGTGCACTTGTCTTCAGTGACATCCTGTTCTCGCTCCTCACAACGTGATAAAAGCCGCGTGTCTGGCATGTCCTCTCTGGGCTGGCCAGTGGCCCTGGAATCCATGCCTCATCAGCAGGGCGTGCAGGCGGGGTGGGGGTGAGGGTGGGGGCGGCCGCTGGGGGTGTCCACATTGCAGGGCGCCCCATTTCCTAGGCCGACGGCCTCTCCTGTCAGGGCCGTGCACAGGGATTTAGCAGTCGGGGCGAGGGAAGGGATTCTCGGGAATAACATTTCTCTCCCCTTGAGAATGGTTTTCGCTTAACCCCCCTACAAAACGGAACGGAAGACAGAGGTGGCGAAAGAGCATTGACTTGCGCACCTACTGTGTGCCAGGCCCTGCCGTGGGGACTGCGTGTACCTTGACTCCTTGGGCCCGGAGGCACCGCTGAGGCCAGTGTCGTTCTCTCCGTGTCACAGACGTGAGCCCTTGGGCTCAGGGCCGGGACCTGCTGTCAGTGTGTGTGATGGGAGCGGGTGCTAGAGCGCCCACAGCAGCAGCTCTGACCGCCCACTGCCTTCGCGTCCCGTGCCGGGGGTGGGGGGGTGGGGGGCGTGGGAGCGCCGGGAGCCAGGCCCGGTCTAAACCCTGCTCTGGCTCGGCTGGCTGCGCTGCATGACCTCGCTGCGCCCGAGATCTCGTCGCGTCGGCTCACACGTAACTCGGTCACGCTGTGGTGGGCGCTGTGACTGGGTTGTCACAGCAGGGCGAGGGCGAGGGCGAGGATGCCAGGCAGGCAGGGCGTGGCCAGCTGTGCTGAGAGCGGGGCCTCTGCAGGGTGAGGCAGGAGGCGGCCCAGCTGTCCCGAGAGACCCGGAGGGCTGTCGCGGGCCAGGCGGGCCAGGGCTGGGCTTCCACTGAGTGACCCTCAGCAGAGTGGAGGGAAGGGGAGGGTGTGGGGTCAAGAGTGGGCGGGGCTTGGTGTGACTTGGACCTGGGGTTGTTAGGGAAGGACACGTGTCAGAGGAACCCCCGGGTTTTGTTTGGGGCACCTGGATGGATGGGGTGCAGCCTGAGATGGGGGCCTGGGCAGGGCTGGATTGGGGCATCTGGTGTCTCCAGGGGTTCCGCTGGGAACATGGTGGTCACTGACCATCACACGTTCTTCAAGTCCAGAACCATGTCTCCAGAAGCATCTCCAACAGCCTGTGTACAAAACAGATAGGCAGGGTCCCCCGGCCCTCCCCACGGCCCACCGCCGTTCCTGTGTGAGGGTGGAGCCCAGGCCCCCGGGCGGAGATCGGGAACCCAATGAACAGCTGTGCCCGCCAGAGCCCCATTGGCCTGCTGTTTATCCCGCCGGAGCCCGCTGCACCGATGATGGTCAATGACCCGGGGCCATTGGCTAGGACTCCCCAGGAGAGAAACCCGTCCCCTTCGTCACCATGTCAGATAGACTCAGCCTCCGCCTGCCTGGCAGCGCTTTGTCGTGGGCAGGTGCACGCAGGGGGCGCTCCCTCTGGTTGTCACAGTGGCAGTCATCAGCACGGGCAGGTGCAGGGACAAGTGCGAGGCTCCCAGGCGCCTGCACCTCGGCCTCCGGCTGGGAGACCCGCCCCCCCTGTGGGGAGGAAGGAGAGGCAGAGCCTTCACCTGGTTCTTTCCTCCTCACTTCCTCCCCTGCCCTGCCCTGCCCTCCCCCCATCCCCCCCCTGCCCTCCCCCCCCCTTGCCTGCCCTCCCCTCCCCTCCCCTCCTGTGCCTTCCCCCGCCCCCCCTCCCCCCCACTGCCGTCTCTGGGACACTGTGCCTCTCCTCTGCATCTGTCCCTGCAGTGGGCTGTGCTGGGCCTTCTTGCTTGCCCACCTCCCCTGAGATAGCTCCCCGGGCAGGGACGGTCTGACTTGTGCGCCGCTGTGTTCACGCAGAGCCGGGTGCGGCAGGCTCTCAGGATGTCCTAGCAGTTGCTGGAGGGAAGTGTTCCTTTGCTCACTGCTCATTAGTGCTCTCAAGCACATGCCGAGATGCCTCGGCTGGGCAGCCATGTGGTCAGCCATGTCCTGGGCAGCCATGTCCTCAAACCCCTCCTCTCACTGAGGGAACTGTGGCCCGGGGAGACGGGGGTAGGTGGCTCAGTCCGTGGGCAGGTTAGTGGCAGAGGCTGGCCCGGTGGGAGGGCGGAGTTGAAGTCACAGAGCAATCTTACAGGGGTGGATGCAGCTGGTGCATCAGGTTCCCGAACCAGGTGCCCAGAAGCGGGCGGCAGGCCCTTTCCCAGCGGCAGCAGGGTGAGAAGTGCCCTGGGGGCTCCATGGAGGATGAGCTCCTCCAGCCATGACATGACCCTCAGGATGCATTAACGGAAGCATAGGTCCTATGGCAAAGGAGGGGATACGTCCATGGTACTTCGCAATGAGCCGGTCCCGCTCTGGATGCTGTGCAGTGAGGCTACCTGTTAGAGGGGTGGTGACAGACCAGTGCGTCCAGACCCAGTGGTCAGCATGGAGAACTGGCACCTTCGCAAACACGGCCGCGAGCACAGGGCAGGATCGACAGCCGGACTTGAGTTTCTGCTCTGCTACTGACTAGCTGTGTGACTTCGGACCGGTTCCTTGACCTCTCTGATCCTCAAATTGCTCATCTGTACAATGGGACGATCTTTGCTGCAGTGTTGTTGGGAAGAATTCAATAGCCTCTGCTGAGCCGGCTAGCACGGCAGCAGTGGGCAGGACACTGTAGGCAACGCGGTTGCTGGCGACCCCTCTTTCCGGGGATGGTTGCCAGGCCGAGTGCCTGCGAGCTGCTGGCAGGCCCGGTGCTGTCTGCTCAGGGCTCCGCGGCGGCTGTGACACTCGCTAGGAAATTGCTTATTACGGGGCCGTGAAGTGTGCATTGAGTTCATGCAGATGATTTTTAAATAAATTTGGGGGAATGGGAAAACAAAAAGAGACCATTTAGAAAGAAGGTTCTCCAAGCATAATGACGGCTTTGGCAGGGCCCCAAACCTCACCCCAATTCCCAGCTCTGGAGAGCAAGCCGGTGACAGACACCCGCCGCCTCCTCCCAGGCCGCCCCCCGTGTCCACTGGGTTTCAGCGTGGCCTGAGTGGCCGAGCTTCCGGTGGCTACATCCTGGGCTCTGGGCTGCGGGAGGACGTAGGGGGGTTGGAGAGCAGCTTAAACACCCAGGAGCCGTCTTTCCACAAAGGCTCCCCGCAGTCACTCTGCGTGCGGGACGGGAAACTGTGTCCCCTGTGCACACGTTGGGGAGGGGTGTGCTGGACCCCGCTCCTAAGCAGGGGCCTGGCCTCGGGGGCAGATTTCACACCCACTGCATGGCCCAGCCTGCTCACCCCGTGGCTGCTCCCCTAGGGAGGCTGCCCATGAGCCCCTGCCTCGGTTTTGAGGATGAGCCACAGCATGCACCCATGTGGCTTAAAAAGTGTTGCTCTTGGTCCCGGGAAGCAGCTTTTAGAAAGAAACTGGCTGAAAGCAAGTGAACCCCGAGTCTGAGTTGCCGTTTCTTCTTCTGTGGAGTTGAGATCCTCCCCCTCCTCCTCCTCCTCCTGCTCCTCCTCCTCCTGTTCTTCCTCCTCTGCCTCCTCCTCCTCCTCTTCCTTCTCTTCCTCCCCTCCCTCTCTTCCTCCTCCCACTCCTCCTCCTCCTCCTCCAAGGTGCTGGGCCAGTGCGTGGAGCCGCGGCCCCCGCGTCAGCAGGTCATCCCCACATGGAGTGTGAGCTGTGCCCGCCTGCGCTGGCTGCCCAGGACATTGAGGCCGGACCCTCCTTGAAGATCATCCCCCAGGCAGGGCTGGGACGGTGCCCAGAGGGGGCACAAGCCTCCCTGGGGGCCACCAGCTTCTAATGAGCTGGGCTGCCAGTCCCTGACCGCCTGCCGGAGCCGTGCACACACCAGCGGGGCTGGGAGGCGCTGGGATTTCCGCAGGTTTTCCTTCTGTTTAGATGCATGGGCCTGGGGGGTGGGTGGGGGGTGGGTGGCGAGCGTTGGGCCCTGAGATGCCTGCTCTAGGCTGCAGGTTGGCGGGGAGGGGGCGGGCAGGAGAAGTTTGTGTTGAGAGGCAGCCGTCCCATCTGGGAGCTCGTCATGACAGTTCCCAGTAATTAGTCGTAACGAGGCTGAGAATAGAATTAACACCTCGAGGAAAACTGTTTAAAATGAGAGTCCTTGGCAGCTCGGCTGATTAATTTTTTATTGAAAGATTACACATCAACATCACAGGAAATGAGCCGGCCCATCATCACATGCGCTGCTTCCTCTCACGCGCCAGCCTGCAGTGCCCATTGGCCGGCCGAGGTGGGGCTGCGTCTCGGTTTCGGCGGCACCCCCAGCCGCTACCCGCCCGCACCCCGGCCTGCGATTCCCCTGGGGCAGCGGTCGGCAAACTCATTAGTCAACAGAGCCAAATATCAACAGTACAACGATTGACATTTCTTTTGAGAGCCACATTTTTAAACTTAAACTTCTTCTAACGCCACTTCTTCAAAATAGACTCGCCCAGGCCGTGGTATTTTGTGGAAGAGCCACACTCAAGGGGCCAGAGAGCCGCATGTGGCTCGCGAGCCGCGGTTTGCCGACCACGGCCTTAGACGAAGCTGAAATACTCAGAGACGCCAGGGTCATGTTTCTTTATTTGAAAATGAAACCAGTTTGATTGGTGACCGTGACCTGGAATGGAACGAACATCTCTGGTGAAATACTGGGTCGCTTCTCGCCTGGCTAACCTTTATTATTGGGGGTCTATTCAGACAAGTCGAGCATGTTTGTGGGGAGCCTTCCCTTCCCCGCTGCTGGGAGAACCCCTGTGTGCCAGGCCTTGCCCAGGGCACCCCAGGCCGTGGCCTGTGTCCACTGCCCCCCGCAGGCCCGCTCCCCACGCCGATGTCAGTGGCTGCTGGGAATGAGCCGAGGCCTGCCCGCCAGGTTCGCGCGGTCTGCGACGGCTCAGTGAGAGGGTCATGTCCCTCCTGCCCCATGCTCCACTGTGGACGCAGGCTTTTTATTGACCTTGGCCGAGGCAGGCAGGCAGAGCAGGGAGCCTCGGATCAGATCCGCTCGATGCTCCATATCATCGATCTGGATCAGTCAGCATGTCAGTCACCCACAGGTAAGGCAGGAGCGTGCGGCCAGCATGCGATTCCGTTGCCCTCTGACCCTGCGCCGGGGAGGGTGGCTGAGGGGCTGGGCTGGGGGGAGGCAGATTCGAGAACGAGCCATCTCTCATGCGGACTGCTTTGAAAATAAGGATTCTTTCAGAAACCACACGTGGGCTGAGGTCTAGTCCTTCGTTGATGGGTTTGTAGCAAGTTCAGTGGGAGCTGGGCCCCCTGAGCCCTGGCCAGGGGAGAGGGAGGTCAGGTGTCTATGGGGGGGTCACGGGGAGCAGACGCAGCCCGTGTGGTCCCCCAGGCAGGGAGACAGGTTCAGCCAAACCTGAGGAGGGGCTGTGGCAGGTGGGGAGCTCCCTGACACATGAGGTATGCAAGCTCAAAGGCCCGCTGGCTGGGATGCTGCGACGGCAGTGACGCGGGAATGAGAAGCACAGGTATTAGTCTCCCCACTAAGCCGCCTTCTCGCCACGGGAGGCGGGTGCTGTGGGGTCCCCTTGACGGGTGGGATGCCCACGGCTGGAGAGGTAGCAGCGTGCCGCGCCGGCTCCCAGCACGGGCAGAACCCGTTTCTACAGAGGCCAGGGGCTCTCTTGTTTGCAGGGTTCACGCAGAGACCTCGGCAGAAGCCCGTGTTCCTTTAGGCCACGGCGCTTAGGGGACGCGGGAGGACAGCCGCGGACATCGCCAGATGTCATTCCAAAAACGCCTTCTGCCAATGCTCAAGACTTTCACGGCACGGCTGTGGCCGTTAGCCGCTCTGGGCCCGGTCCCCCTCCCGGTCTGTGGCTGCATTCTGCCCTCCTGCTGCCCAGCCCCGCCGGGGCGGGATTGGGGGGCGGGGGCGGGCAGACATCTGCCGTCACAGGTCCCACGCCGCGTATTTCTCAGGTGAGGCCACTTCCAGAGCCACGTGAGCACAGCGCGCCCGGGAGGCCGTCTCTGCAGGTGTCAAGGGGACAGGCTCCCTGGGGGTCATGACCTCGTGGCCGCCAGGGTCATGCCTGCCGTGTGTCCGAAAGCTCAGGTGAGGGCCCACGAGGCCGTGGTGCCTGTGCTCAGAGGCACACGCCACTCCAGCAGGGGTTCGGGCTCCGCGGGAGCCTCCTCCAAGGCGCTCGGCGAGGAGGGCCGCTCCCCGCGTGCTGGCTCTCCCCTAGCCCCATGGCGCCGGGGCTTTGCAGATTGGCATCCTCCGGGGGGGGCTTGCTCTCAGCCTGGTTTTGCTCAGAAGCTGCAGTTGCTGGCAGCTCTCCACAGTCTCACCCATGTTTCCCGTCGTGGGAGTCACATTTGCGAGGGAGTGAGCTCCCCGTCCCTGGATCCCTGGCTCACTGCCGGGAGGAGCTGGGTGGGGGTTTCTGCCGTCGGGGAAGCTGGGGTTTTCTAAGGTGTGGATTCTGCAGCTGGGCGGATCCAGGACAGGAGCTGAGTGGGGGGTGGCGGGGTCGTGGTCCTCAGGACCTCACTGCCAGGGAGGGGTCTGGGCGTGGGCACACCCGGGGAGGGCAGCGCCATCCTCCTCGCCTGCCTTTGGGTGACGTTACCGCCTGCACAGTGAGGTCCTGTGTGGCAGCTCCCTGCTGTCCTCAGGCTTCACAGCCCAGCAAGGCCCCGAGACCAGGCACCTCCTGAGAGGCCCACACCGGTCAGGACCCCGAGAGTGTGGAGCTGATTTTCTGCTCGCCCCCCTGCCCCCCCCCCCCGGGAATGGGAAGGGCTTACTGGCCCAGAGACTGGCCCGCAAATCCTGAAACGGGCAGGAGATTGCGCTGCTGGGCCTGTGTGACCCTGAGCGTCGCAGCAGCGCCCCCTACAGGACAGTGTCAAAGCCACTGCGCTGGAGCAGGGAGGGAGTCCCGACGACCTGCATTGGAGAGCCAGGTGC
Organism: Ia io; assembly: GCA_025583905.1. Classification (NCBI taxonomy): domain Eukaryota; kingdom Metazoa; phylum Chordata; class Mammalia; order Chiroptera; family Vespertilionidae; genus Ia; species Ia io. Next base: position 2,522,706 of record JAJQQW010000002.1, on the reverse strand, counting down.
CAGAGGGTGTGGAGGACTGACCGCAGGCCCATCCAGAGTGGGGGGCGGCGGGGAGTGGCTGGGGGCAGCGGGGTCCGTGGCTCTGGCAGACACAGGCTCCACGCCAGGGCGCACAGACATTTAGGGACCCACAAAAATGTTTTAATTTCCTTTAAGATCGGAAGAAAAATAAATTTCTAGGTCAAGGAAACCATCCTATCTAATAATAGACAAATATGCAAATTGACCATACCTCCGACACACCCACAAGCCACGCCCACGAGCCACACCCACCATCCAATCAGAGTGAGTATGCAAATTAACCCAAACCAAGATGGCTACAGCCACAGAGAGCAAGGTTTCCTAGGTAACAGAGGAAGCCAAGCTTTCCGCCTGCCCTGGCCAGGCCTAAGCCTCCACTCAAGCTACAAAGTTTCAATTATAGAAGGTAAACAAATTCAAACAAATGGCGGCAGAACGGAGCTTGAGAGAGCAGGCCAGGGTTGCCGGCGGCAACAGGGGAAGCAAAGCTTTCCGCACACCCTGGCCGGGCCCACCCGCTTAAGGCAACAAAGTTTCAATTATAACCCCAACAGAAATGGCTGCCGGCCTCGGAGGGAGCCCCAGGCTTGGCTCCGCTCCAGGCTACAAAGTTTCAATTGTAGAAGGAAAATAAATTCCAGATACCAGGGCCTCCGCTTGGGTTGCCAGGGGGCGTGGCCGGCCTGCAAACCACCACAGGCCCCTCGCTCAGGCTGCCCCACACCCCAAGGGAACCCCACCCTGATCCAAGACACCCTTCAGGGCAAACCAGCTGGCCCCCACCCCTGTACCAGGTCTCTATCCTACCTAATAAAAGAGTAATATGCAGATTGATCATCACTCCAACACACAATATGTCTGCCCCCATGTGGTCAAAGATCCTGCCCCCATGTGGACACAGGATGGCCACCACAAGATGGCCAGTAGGAGAGGGCAGTTGGGAGGCACCCGGCCTGCAAGGGAGGGCAGTTGTGAGGGACCAGGCCTGCAAGGGAGGGCAGTTGGAGGTGATCAACCCTGCAGGAGAGGGCAGTTAGGGGTGATCAGGCCGGCAGAGGAGGGAAGTTGGGGGCAAACAGGCTGGCAGCGGAGTGGTTAGGGGGTGATCAGGCTGGCAGGCAGAAGTGGTTAGGGGCAATCAGGAAGGCAGGCAGGCAAGCAGTTTGGAGCCAGCAGTCCTGGATTGTGAGAGGGATGTCCGACTGCCCGTTTAGGCCATCTGGTGGGATCGGGCCTAAACGGGCAGTCGGACATCCCTTGAGGGGTCCCATATTGGAGAGGGTACAGGCTGGGCTGAGGGACAACCCCCCGCCGTGCACGAATTTCGTGCACTGGGCCTCTGGTTTGGTAGATAATAGGAATACATTCTTCTCTCTACCAATGCAGCCCTAAGATACCATTGTTAATATTCTTATGGAGGGAGTGGCCCTGCAAAGCCCCGTGGCCTCTGGTCCCCCAGAAGTCGGCTTGCACCCCAAATGGCTAAGGGGGTGGGTCCAGACACAGGGACAGGACTTCCCATCCTTTTCTCCGGCGCTCAGGGGACGAGGAATCGGTCTGTGTGACCCTGAGCTCAGTGGGCCCCCCGGGCCTCTTCCCGAGCCGGCGTGTGACCCCCAGGCCCCTGCTTTCCTGGCTGCCCTGAGACTGGCCTTCGGGTGCCGGCTGGGCGGTCTGGCCCAGGGACGTGGCTCAGGGCTGCTGTGGCCTGACCTCGGCCTCCCCACAGCCTCCCTCTCTCTTCACCGGCCTCATCTTTGTCCCCAGCTCCTCTGTGCTGATGTGACAGCCTCCTTTCCAAAGAGGAATTCTTGGAAGACACGAGCATATGGCTCTGTGGCTGCGGGTGGGCGGGGAGGGCGAGCCTGGGCGGGGCGGGGGGGGGGGCAGGTTCTGGTTTAAAACCGGGATCAGCCATTCCAGGAGGTGCCGGGCACTTCGTATGCTGCCTGTCGTGTGGCAGGGACCACGTCAGTTCATCCATCACCGTCATGCCGTAACCAGCTCCAATGAGGCCCGCTTCCCCAGGGGGAAGGACCTTGCCAATTCATTAATAACTGACTGCGGTGACTATTAAAGAGGCGCGGTGGCGAAATTAGAATGCAGTCAGGTTATGAGACAGGGAGCGTGAATGCTGTTTTCCCAGGCCAGCCGGGGTGGAAAGCCCGCCCTCACCCACCTGTTAAAGCCACGCTCTCCCCAAACAGACTCGCTGTGAACGTGCTGCTCCCACAGGCCACCGGCGCCCCCGCGGCTTCTGCGGGCTGCCCGGGATTGATGGGCCTCGCTGAGCTCGGCGCTCACTCTGTTTTTAAACACCGGGTTTCGTGCCTCTGAGAGGCGCCTGATGGAGGGGCTGGGCTGTTCCCTGTCTCAGCCCAGGGAGGGGCCCCAGAATTTCCTGTGCTGGAACCTGGCGGGGAGTCAGTGGGGTGCTCTGGGGAGCCTCCCACCCTCTTCTGAGTCCGGCCAGCTCAGGGAGCATGGGCGCGGGGGCCGTGCACAGGGCGCCTGCTGGTGGAGCCCTGGGGGGGACCCAGGCCTGCCAGTTCCCAGCTGTGTCACCCCAGCAGGCTGAGCCTCAGTGACCTCATCTGGAAGATGGGCGCGTGCCGGTGTCCGTGTCCTGGGGCCGCCCTGGTGGGTCATCACAAGCAGAGCGGTTAAACCACAGACACCGATCACCTCCAGGTCTGCAGCCACAAGTCCGAGTTCACGGTGGCAGCCTGGTTCCCTCTGAGGCCGAGAGGGCGAGGCTGCCCCAGGCCTGTCCCCCAGCCCCGGCGGCTTCGGCGGCTGTGGACGGCCGTCTTCTCCCTGGGCTCCACGCTGTCCTCCCTTCCCGTTGGTAAGGACACCAGTCACTGGATCATGGGATGAACTCGCTTCGATTTCCCTAGTTTTAAACAAGGCCCAGGCCCCCGGCCGGGGTCAGGACCGACTCACCTTTTTGGGGCACATGAGTCAGCCCATGACAGGATGACCCAGGTGGTCACGTGCGGCGGCAGATGTGCGGTGGGGTCCCGCTAGGCTCCGGCGCGTCCAGGAGTCAGCCCGTGTGCGCGGCGGCCTCGAGGCTGCGTCCGCCAGTCGTTCTCACGGAGCCTGTTGGCTGCCCACGGGCTCTCCGGGACAGACGGCCACGCCGCCATCTGCATGGGAACTGGGAAGCGAACTGGAGAGCTGGGCTCCTGGCGGGCGGCGGGGAGGGAGCTGCCTCCAGCCCCGCAGCCCCACCGCAGCCGGGGACCCCCAAGGCCGAGGAAAGCCGTCGGTGCGCATGTCCGGTGCTGGGCTGGGGAGTGGGGGGCAGCCGGCGCTGGGGTCTGTCGAGGGGTGGCAGCTCGGGGCCCGGCCACTGGGCTCCTGTGGAGGCTGCAGTGCGGGGAGGGAGTTTGCTCACGCGGGAAGCACACTTCTCCTGAAGGGGGGCTGCCAGCCGAGAGGGCGTGGCCCTGCGGGCACTGAGGGATGCCATCTGGGCCTCAGTGGCTCAGAGCCTGTGCCCCGCAGCCCTGGGCTGAGTTATGGAGGGGAGGGACCGTTATTGGTCGCGCCCTCCTCGGTGCCAGGCAGGCGCTCACACATGCTAGCGCACACCATCCTCCCGGCCGCCCGGGGACGGCAGCCCCCTCCTCCAGGGCTGCAGGTGAAGAGGCGATGCCAGAGCGAGAAGGGTGCCCAGTGCCAAGCCTCGGTTCTGTGTGGCGTCCCTCCTGCCCCGCACGGAGGGAGACCAGGAAACTGGGGCGCATGGAGCTCGAAGGTCTGACCCCAAATCCAGCGCAGAGGAGCCCCTCCGGCCACCCGCTGTGGAGTCGGGGGCACTGGCCAGGGCTCCCCAGCGCTGGCCCTAGTTGGGCAGCTCCTAGTCTCTGCCTGGGGCAGGCAGGCCCCCCGGTTCCCGGCCTTGGGAGCCCAAACGCTCATCAGCTCACTGGGTGAAGGTGGTGCCACTCTGTCCTCCTGCGTGGAGAGAGGGCGCGTCCTCTCCAGGAAGCGGGTGACGGGATGGGAGCCCAGCACAGTCGCCGCTGCCTGGCTTCGTTGCCTCAGTCCCCGGGATGCAGCTCGGGACATAAACCGAGGCCAGTCCCTGCCCAAAGGGCTCCTTATCTGCTGGTGAAGTGGCTCTGGGAGCTGTGGGGGAGGGGACAGGGCCTGGGGACGGGAGGGGACACTGAACCCAGGGGCGGGGTCTTGGAGGCTTCCTGGAGGCGGCGTCAGGTAGACTGAGGTCTGAGAGTTGAGTAGGAAGTAGGGGGAGGGGTTGGGGGCGGGGTCCCAGGTGAGGAGCAGCTTTGCGGGGCCTGGAATGGCAGGAGCTTAGAAGGGAGGGGGCCCAGAGGGGACTGCCACGCAGCGCGAGCAGGAGGGGCACGGTCCGGCTCGGTGACGGCAGCGGCAGAGTTACGCCCTTTGGGCAGAAGTCGGTGCCAAGTGAGGGAGGAGCCCCGGGCCCCGGTGTGCCAGCGGAGGGCGCCTGACGCGGTGCCTGACCAGGACGGGGTGAGGGTTTCACTCCTGATGGACCCGGGGTCCCTTCCAGCTGTCACTGGCTCCTCGAAGCCTCTGGAGCGGCCGGGCTGCCGAGTGGGAATCAATAGGTTAAAAGGCTCTTGTCTCCCACGTGCAGCCCGTCCTCGGCCTCCGTCTTCGCACGCGGTGAGGCCTCGCGGCTGCGGGGCTGGCGGAGGGAACCGCTTTGCTCCCAGCGGGAGGGCCCGCGCCCGCAGGAGCGTGGTTTTAATCATCGCTGCCTCTGACACGCTCCCGTCCCCTCGTGCCATCCCTCTCACATCTCCGCTCTCATCACCAGCACGCGGGGGCAGCCACGCCGAGCAGAGCCAAGCAGCGGTGGCGGTGTGGTGACCCCACGTTAGCCAGGCTGAGGGCTGCTCTGGGGACCAGGGGCGCTCCCACCGTACCTCCCGGGTTCCCATGGCAACGGGAGTGTTAGGAGGGGCCGTGGGGGCAGCGAGTGAAAGGAGATTTGACGGGCAGGGAAATGCAGCGGCTGTGTCCCCCCCTCCCCAGGGGAATCCTCCTGAGCTCGCTGCTCGTGCGTTTGTTTTGAAGAACTCGGGTGCTCTCGAACACGCATGTTTTCATTCTTATAAACAGCCGCGCTTTTTGCACAGGCCTGCTGTGACAACTGTTGTTAGGTAGGGCCCAGGGTGGGGGAATGGTTTGAACAACAATGAAGGGTGTGTGTGTGTTTTCTGTGTGTGTGTGTTGTGGGTGCGTGCGTGTGCTGTATGTGTGCCGTGTGCTGCATGTGTGTGTGCATGTGTGAGTGCGCTGTGTGTGCAGTGTGTGTGCTTTGTGGGTGTGCGCTGTGTGCGTGCATATGTATGTGCTCTCTGTGCATGTGCATGTGTATGTGTGTGTGCTGTATGTGCACGTGCTCTGTGTGTGCGTGCGCATGCATGTGTATGCTCTGTGCACACGTGCATGTGTGCACGTGCGCATGCATGTGTATGTGTACGCTCTGTGTGCGCACATGCATGTGTATGTATGTGCTGTATGTGCGTGTGTGCTCTGTGTGTATGCTCTGTGTGTTTGTGTGTGTGCACTGTGGTGATCTTTGGCCTGGCCCCAGTGATCTGGCTGCCTGGCTGTCTGGCTGCCTGGCTGTCAGGCTTGCCCTCCCCAACCCGCTGTCCTGGGCTCTGCCCTCAGCACCGGCTGTTCCGGGGAGAGTCCTGACAGCCCCCTGCTGGGCCTGCGCTGGGTTTGGGGGCAGCCCCTGCAGCAGCAGCTGGCTGGTGTCCGGGGGTTCTCCAAGGTGCTAGGGGGGCAGAGCCCCAGCTTCGGAAACTTGGCCAGGTGCGTCCTGTACTCACCCTGACACCACCGCCTTGGCGGGCCCTTTGACCTCAGCGGGCCCTTTGACCTCAGCTGGAGATTGTCCAGGGCTGGGTGTGAATTGTTCCCGCTGAGTGGAAGCAACTGGGCGACCTCATAGGACCGAGATGTCATTCGAAGGGCAGGAGCGAGGGTTCAGGGCCCTCGCCAGCTCCTGTCTGTGCCCCGTTTCCAGGCGGCCGAGCCTGGGAATGCCGGCTGAGGGGGGGGCAGCCGATACCCAAGACCCCAGCCTGGTGGGGGGGGTCATTGCATCCTTCCCTGAGAACCTGGACACCCACTGATTTCTGCCTCTTCCTGTTGCCACCACAGGTGATCTTGATCCTGACCAAGTACTACCACGCCGATGCAGAGAAGGTGCTGGAAAGCTCTCTGTGGCGGTAAGTCAGCCCGAGGGGGTCCTTTCTCCTGGCGTCTCCGAGGGGTGCAGCCCTGCGTGTGGGCGGCCTGGCGGCCTGTCTTCCGCTCGAAAAGGCGAATGGGAGGGGCTGGGAGCAGAGGAGGCGCGTGGCCAGTGGGCGCACAGCCTGCGGGACAGGCAGCTCAGAGCTGCGCTGTCGTCTCGGTGCTTCCTGCGTCTCCCGCCTCGCCCTCCGGAGGCAGGTTCGCGGTGGGAACCCGGGTCGGTACCGCTCCCTGGGCTCCGAGCTCCGGGCGCAGCTCCTGGGGTCCCGCCACCCGCCGATGGCCTCGTTGTCGGCGGCTCCCTGTCCCCCAGGCTCAGCTGAAAGGCTCGGCAAACGGAGACCCGGGCCACGGAGGTCTTTGTGGTGAAACTTGACTGTGGTCCGAGCGCTAGGCGGGCCTTCGACGCTTCCAGTGAGGCGGCCGAGGGGACGCGCCGGGAGGTCAGCACCCTCAGTTTACATCTGCTCCCCGAGGGGCCGGAGGGGCGGCGGGCGCCCCGGCCGCTGTGGCTTCACTGGTCCCCCCACAGGCAGGGACTGTCCTCCGTGGGCCACGCCGCTTCCCGTCCTCACGGAACCATCTTGGTTCCCATGATGTGTTGCCTGAGGAATAACTCACTGCTTCTTCTATTTGACATCCATTCACGACACCGCAGCCGCTGGCCGGACGCCGGGCTGGGCCAGCCCCGTGGGCCGGTGGGTTTCGGCTCTGGCTCGGCCGTTCGCTCCAGGGCTCACGACGCGCAGGTTCCTGCTGGGCCGCCTGGTGCCGGGAAGGTGTTGAAATCCGCCTGGAGCCGGGCCCGCTCTGCTGGGTCAGGAATTACTGTATGTCCTGGTTGGTTTTCGTTGAGCCTCGAAGCAGCTCGCCCACCAGGAGAGGCTGGAGGGAGGCTCTCGGGTGGCCCATGCGGTGGTGGGTCAGCGGTTCGTTGTTGGGACGGGAGTGGACACGGTGTGAGCGCCCCGGTTCCAGCCCGTTCTGTGCTCCTGGCTGCTCTGTGAGGTTGCGTTCCCGCCTCGGGATCAGGGGAGGCGCCTGGGGAGGGGCCCCTCTTTTTAAAAAAATAGGTGTTTTTTTTATTGATTTCAGAGAGGAAGGGAGAGGGAGCGATAGAAACATCAATGATGAGAGGGAGTCATGGACCGTCTGCCTCCTGCACGCCCTGCACTGGGGATCCAGCCCACAACCCGGGCCTGTGCCCTGACCGGGAATACAACCGTGACCTCCTGGTTCATAGGTCCATGTTCAACCACGGAGCCCCACCGGCCGGGCACGGGGGCCCCTCTTGCAGGTGGGTGGTCCGAGGATGGGTTCCCCTGGCTGCAGAGTGGACAGAGACCCTGGAGTCCTGCCTCCCCCTGAGTGGATCCTGAGGCCCTTGTTCACCCCACTCCTGCGTGCCGGCATCTGAAGGGCCGAGGCATCCAGAAGGCCGGGTCCGGCAGCTCCTCCGCGCAGCGAGACGGGAAATGAGCGGACCTGGAACGTTGTCGGAATGGCGCACGGTCCTGCCCGGTGTGACCTGTCCTACCCGGACGGAGTTGGGTGTGGTTAGACTTGGCTGCGGGTTCTCGTGGGAGCTGGGGGTTGGGGGTGGGGACTGACCTGGGCCAGCCGCGTGGCCTGGGGACCTGGACTCCTTGTATATGGGCCTCGGGCTCAGGATTTGTCAGAAGCAGGTTGGGGGAGCCTAACCCTGACCCTGACCCTGACCCTGACCCTAGCGGAGCTCCTTCTCCCCCGAGAGCCTCAGTCTCCTTACCCGTGAGGGGGATAAACACCCCCGCGTGGAAGGCTGTGAGGACCGAGGGAGAGAGCATATGACACGTCCCTGGAACAGCGCACCGTCTAAATTTAGCTTTTTGCCGAGCAAACCAACAGATTCTAATTTCCCATGTTCCTCTCTCACCGCGTCTCTACGCGCAGACGCTTCCTCTCCTATATTAACAATGCTGGCAGGAGCATCACTCATTTCCAGAAAGTTCCCCACCACCCACCCGCTGGGTGCAATGACTCTTGGTTTATCTTATCGTTTCCCCCCTCTAATCCGCACTCGAGGACATGTTTTTATTGATTTTTAGAGAGAGGAAGGGAGAGAGAGAGAGGAACATCAATATCGACAGTTTGCATCCTGTACTTGCCCTGACCAGGAATCGAACCCACAACCTTCGGTGCACGGACGATGCTCCGCCCGCCTGAGCCGCCCGGCCAGGGCCGTCTTACCTTCTTGCTGCTGCCAGGCCTGTGTCGTCAGACCCAGCACAGCGTCTGTATTCTTCTTCCCCTGATACGGAGAATGCCGCATTACCCTTTTCTTACCACCTTATTGTGGCCCCTGGAGCCGGCTCATCCGAATGCTTAGCTCTGTTGCCGCCATAAAAAATGCAGGCGTGTTGCTCGCCTTCTCCCGGTCCCTGGCTGAGTCCGGGGAGTCTGACAGCTCTGCGTGCGGGAGCAGATTTATGGTGGCCCTTGCGGACCGCCTTGCTTTTCAGGAGGAAAGCAGGCCTCGCCTGGGGCAGCGCCCGCCTCCGGCTGCGGGGCCTGACCGCTCTCGACAATAATCTCAGGGCCAGACGGTTTGCGGCGTGGCTCTCACCTGCACCCCTGGCTCCTGGGCCCGGTATGGGCACGCAGCCCCCGTGTTCATTACTTGTCACACTTCCTCTGGTGACCGCTCTCTGCTCGGCCCCACTCTCCCTGGGGACCCGTGGGAAGTGTTTCCAAGTGGAACACCGCCGTTGGTCTCTGCTGGGGATGCCCCCGCCCCGTCGGCCGTTTCAGGCCCTGTGGGTGGCGGCCAGCCGGGGGGGTGGGGAGGTGGTGGTGTGGGGGGCCAGGAGCGCAGAGCTGGCCCGTTGCTGTGAGAAGAGCGGGCGAGCCTGGGAGCAGCCTGAGCCGGAGAGGAAGTGGGCGCTGGCCTGGGACTGTGACCTCGCACCAGGGAGCACAGTGCCCAGCAGGTAATCGAAGCGTCCCCCTCCCGCCCCGCCACCAGTGACTGTGGGGTCATGGGATTAGTTGGGGCCGATGGGTGGAGCCTGGGGTAATGCTGCCTTTGGTAGAATGAAGGCCTCGGGCAGTTCCAACCTCCCCAGCCCCGCCCGCTGCCTGGCTGTAGGGATGTGAATTTCTTTCCCTTTGGGAGCTCCATCTCTTAAAGAAACACAGCGGCACCGAGTCTGACCAGGCCCAACTCCCTCCTCCCTCCTCTCACCCCTGCATCCTGCCAGCGCCTGCCCAGGAGTCACCCTGCCCTGAAGTTGGTGTAGGTCCGTGGTTGGCAAACTGCGGCTCGCAAGCCACATGCGGCTCTTTGGCCCCTTGAGTGTGGCTCTTCCACAAAATACCACGGCCTGGGCGAGTCTATTTTGAAGAAGTGGCGTTAGAAGAAGTTTAAGTTTAAAACATTTGGCTCTCAAAAGAAATTTCAATCGTTGTACTGTTGATATTTGGCTCTGTTGACTAAGGAGTTTGCCGACCACTGGTGTAGGTCACTCCCAAGCGTGCTTATGTGTTAAATACACGTGTGTGTCTGTCCACAGTCAGTACGTCATGCTGTCCAGTATGTCTTAGAAATGGACAGCAACGGCGGCATGCTGCCCTTTGAAGCCGATTCCCCTCCTGTCGTGCGTGTGGTGATTCGTCTGTGGGGCGTCCTCCGCCGGCTGACCTAGCCCCCTCCGCGGCGGGAGCCTGCGGTCCGCCTCCCAGGGTCTGCTCTCCCGTCAGGGCTCAGGGGCGTCCAGCGTGTGTCCCCGGCTTCCCTTTCTCTCCGGCCACCAGTCTGTCTGCGTTGAGTCCTGCTCCAGGTCTCGGAATCTCCAGACTTAAATGTCTGCACCTACGTGGCTGAGAGTGTAGTTCAATGTTATTTCGTTTAAAAAAATATTTTTGTTTATTTCAGAGAGGGAGAGAGAGAAGCATCAATGATGAGAGACATTCATGGATTGGCTGCCTCTTGCATGCCCCACCCTGGGGATTGAGCCTGCATCCTGGGCCTGTGCCCTGACCAGGAATCAAACCGTGGCCTCCTGGTTCACAGGTCTCCACTCAGCCCCTGGGCCCTGCCGGCCGGGCCCTCTCTGTTCTAACATGTGCAACTTCAGCGGCCAGTGTTATGAATGGAGCCTCAGGAGCCACAGCCACGCAGGGGCCTCCTGGCACATCGAGGCCTCCTCTGCGGAGGTGGTGACGTCAAGCCGGGCGTCCCCCCAGCTCCCGGGTCCTGTGCGGAGACGACCGCGCTGAGCACGGAGGTTTCACCGGCGGGTGCGCTGCGGTCACGGGGCAGCGGTGCTGCCAAAGCCCGGTGCTCACAGCCGCGGCCTCAGGTGGAAAGGAGAGGTTCCGTGCCCCTGCGGCTCTGCACCTGGTGATGGGTCATGGTTTCCGCTCTGGCTCCACAGCTCCCCGCCTGGCGACCCTCGGGCCTCACCTGCGCCCTGAGCCAGACGCAGACCCGCAGGGTGTGTAAAAGGCCGGCTCGGTGGGGGTCAGAGGTCTGCTTCCCTCCTCAGTCCGTGACCTTGAAATGTCCCGTCGGCTGTTCTCCGGCTGCGTGCTCAGCGCCAGCGCCTCAATCTGCTTTAGCATCACCATGGAGACCCGCGTTTGATTTAAATAGGACTCGGAGCAGATAGCGAGTGAGAGAGGTGCCGGCTCAAATGCTTTCAGGGTTCGAGTCTATGTAATAAGGAATTCAGTTTAAAACAGCAGATGGCTGAGGTCAGGACCCCGGCGTGGAGGTGCTGTAAATTGCGCTGGGACAAGGTCTCGGAGGCTGGGAGGTCCCGGGAAGTGGGAGGAAACCGCTCAGGGTCTCGGCCCCCAGCCTCTGCTCCCTCGGTCTGGACTCCAGTTCCTGTCCTTCCTCAGGTCCTGGCTGCCTCCGTCCCCCTCTGAGGACTCCTTCCAGGCCTCGCACTCTCTTCTCTGCCTGCTGACTTCCCGCCACCTCTCTTCCCTTCCTGCCCCCTTCCCTTTGTCCTCCACCCATCTGTCCATTCATGCATCCCCACCACCCACTCCCTTCACTCCCCCATCCATCTCTGCACCCATCCCCCATTCATTTTCACCCATCCGTCCACCATCCACCATCCACCCACCACCCACACATCAGTTCCACCCATCCTCCATCCATCTGTCCATTCATGCATCCCCACCCCCACCCCCCATCAGTCCACCCATCCATCCCCCATCCATCTCTCCCCCCACCCCACATTCATTTTCACCCATCCATCCACCATCCACCCACACATCCTTCCATCCATCCCCCATCCACCCATCCCTGTATACCCATCTATTCATCACCTATCCATCCATCCATCATTTTCCCCCTCACTCCCCCATCCATCCACCCTTCAATCTCTGCCCATCCATCCATCCCCTATCCATCCATTCACCCTCCCTCCCTCCCTCCCCATCCATCCTTCCAGGCTCTGGGTTTGAGTGAGCTATGATAAATGACCCCCAAGACTCACAGTTCAGTAGGGGGTGCAGATAAGCAAACAACCCAGGATGGCGGCATAGAATCTGCACTCTGAAGGGTCCAAGAGACCAGGGAAGCACTGGACACTTCTTCTCTGCTGAGTACAGGAAGTGGCAATCAGGGAAGGCTTCCTGGAAGAAGCCCCAAATCTGGCCCTCAGGCACCATCATCTCCCTCTTTCAGGGCAGCTCTCCCTACTCAGGGCCTTCAAGCAGCCGTGGCCACAGCGGTGCTCAGGGTGCTCACCCTGCTCTTCTCAGCCCTCATCCCACCAGGTCCTGCCGATCCACGGGCAGCGGATACCGAAAGCCTTCCTTCCCCGAGGCGGCATCACCGAGGAGCCGCTGCGATGGGGGCGTTCTGGCCGTCTCTGTCCTGGTTGGGCCCAAGTCCGGGTGCCTGTGTGGGACCTGCCCTTTGGGAGCCACCTCCCACCCGACTCACCCACGTGGCGTGTCCTGTGTGTGGTCTCCGCTGGCCCCAGGCCTGTGGGCCGGAAGCGTCCCCGCCCCGCCTGGGAGAGCTCTCAGGGAAAGTGAGGCAGGAAGTGCGCAGGCCCCGGGTCCTCGGAGCGGCCTGGCGGCTTCTGCCTGGAGCAGAGGTTTGCTCTGCGTTCAGCTTTCCGACGGTTGGCAGGGGATCTGGTCTCTGGTGGCGATGGAGCCAGTGCAGCCGCGCCGGTGGCCCTGGACGGGGTGCGCTGGCGGCAGGGCCTCACCACCCGCTCGTCCCGCTGCCTCTCTGAGGAAAGGCGGCGGCGCTCAGTGGGGAGGCGGCTGCGGAGTTCTCTGGACGGTCTCGTTCTCGGGCCTGCGCTTAGCCCTGCCCGTCTCCTCGGTCCTCCGCACACTTCGGGGTTCTCCCTCTGGGGTTCTCTGCCCCCGCCCTCTCCCCCCCCCTTCGCTCCATCTGGTAAGGGGCCTCCCCATGGGGCCTCTGCACCCCAGCCCCAGGCCTCAAGGACTCCTCCCTGCTTCCCGGGTCCCCCTGTACCCCGTCTCCACGGTGCTCAGCTGTCTGCTCGCCGGGAGCCCTTCTGTCGGGGTCCGGCCTTCTCGGGGCTCTCCCACCGCCCCCGCTCCTGTCTCCTCTGGGTGCTGGGCGGGGTTTCCTGTGTGTCTAGGCAGATGTGAGCCAGGGGTTTACTGAGCAAGTGGAAACCACGAAGTGCCGCTCGTGGGTCAGTGGTAACAAGGACGCGGCCCACCGGGACGCCCTTGACCGTCTATAGGGGTCCTGGTTAGGGTGCTGCCGAGTCCCTCCCAGGGATTCTCCCTGAAAAGCTCCTCACATGAGGAATCACAGTGCGTGGCCATCATAGACACGCTGTGGACTGTAAAACGCACGTGGTATAAACGCCACTCGTGTTAACCCCTTTAATGCTGGAGATGAATAGTCTCACGAGTCTGTTTAAGATGCCAACAGAGACACGTTTTATACATCTTAAATGCATCTTCATTGATTTCAGAGAGGAGGGGAGAGGGAGAGGGAGATAGAAACATCAATGATGAGAGGATCCCCTACTGGGGATCGAGCCCACAACCAGGCATGTGCCCTGGACTGGAATCGAACCCGGGACCCTTCAGTCCTTAGGCCGACGCTCTCTCCACTGAGCCACACCGGCCAGGGCATGTGTTACACATTTTGAACCCGCGTCAGAGTGATGCAGGAAACACTGTCCCCGCTCCCGCGTGCTTTCGCCGCACCGTTTCATGGGCGTGCGGTGCGTGCAGCCGGGGAGGGGGCGCTGTTTATTGAGCCCGATGCTCTCGCTCAGGCCAGCGCCCCTGCCACCTTGGCACACGGAGAGATGTAAGGGATACACGCCCCGCGTCGTCATTGACCAGCGGCTTCCTGACGTCCGGCCGTGCACCAGGCACTGTCCTCGGCACCAAGGATTCGGAGTGAACAGAGCCTGGGCGCTTGCCGTTCACCATCACGCCAACCAGGGGAGGACGGAGTCCCGGATGGCGCCCTCCAGGGCGTGCGCGGGGCACGGCTGAGCGCGGGGATGTGGTGCCAGGCCTACCCCAGGGCACGCTGGGACAGGGTCCCAAAAGTGGGACCATGGAAATGGGTTCTGAAGGATGCGTAGGAGTTCACCAGGCAGAGAAGGGCAGTGGAGCAGGGGAAGGGAACCCCCGGGTAAAGAGCCAGGCTGGAGCTGGGTGCGTTCTTTTTTTTTTTTTTTTTCCTCTGCTGCTATAACAAATTACCATAAACATAGTGGCTTAAACAGCACAAGGTTATTCACTTGCAGTTCAGGAGGGCAGAGTCCTGTGTGGGTCCCACTGGCTGAAACCGGGTGCTGACGGGCTGCATCCCTCCCCCCCTCCCCGCCTCCCCGCCTCCCCCCCTTCCCCCTCCCCGCCTCCCCGCCTCCCCGCCTCTGGGGCTGCTGTGTTCCTTGGCTCCAGCCGTCCTCGCCTTCACAGCCCGCAGGGCCGACTCCCTGACCCTTACTTCCCCCTCCTCTTTTTCTGACCAGAGCTCGGAGAGGTTCTCCCCTTTTTTTAAAAAAAAAAAAAATTTTTTTTATTGATTTCAGAAAGGAAGGAAGAGGGGGAGAGAGATAGAAACACCAGTGAGAGAGAATCATTGATCAGCTGCCTCCTGCACGCCCCACACTGGGGATCAAGCCCGCAACCCGGGCATGCACCCCGAGTGGGAATCATAGGTCGACGCTCAACCACTGAGCCACACCAGCCGGCAGGTTCTCCCCTTTAAGGACCCCTGTGGTCAGATCGGTTCATTCGGACGATCCAGGATGACGTCCCCATCTCAGAGTTCTTAATTTAGTCCCATCAGCGCAATCCCTGTGGCCATAAGGTGACGTGAGCTCGAGCTGCAGGCTTTAGGTGTGAGCATGTTAGGGGTCTGTTGCTGCACTGACCGCCGGGGCATGAAGGCATCCGGGGACGGCGGCCCCTAGGTTGTCTCTGTGTCTCTGGTCACGTGAAGGCCTGACGGACACCGAGGTTGGCTGGAGATGTCGAGTCACAGTTTCAGATCACTGCATTCTGTAAACATCTCTGGAGCATCCTAGCTCTTCGCTGGGTCGTAGGCCTGGCCAGGAACGGGACACCAACGCTGTTAGAGAGGGAGAGACTGGTGGGGGACCAACATCTCGGGCTGAGGATCCCGCAGGAGAGGGTGCGTGGGCATTTCAGAGGAGGCGATGTCTGAACTGGGCTTTGAAGGATGAATAGGAGTTTTCCGGGCAGACAGGCAGGGGAAAGGCAGTCTAGACAGAGGAGGTATTATGTGCAGAGACAGAGGCATGCACAGGCCTGGCGTGGGAGGGCCTAAGAAGCTGGAGGGGCTGACATGGGAAGCGAGCGAGGATGGTGGGAGACTGCTGGCCAGTCCAGGGGGTGTGGGGCCAAGGGCTTTGTGCGCCAGCCCCGGAGGTTGGCGCTCTGTCCTGCCGGCAGTGGGGAGCTACGCATTAGCGCGATCACATGGCTGCAGCCTCGGAGGGGCAGGAGGGTGCAACCTCAGGGGGCAGGGAGCCACGGTTAGGCCACTGGCAGAGCGGAGCGTGGAGGGGCAGGTGGCATTTGACAAGGAGCTTGAACCACAAGACCTCATCCCCCTCCCCTCGCCCTCCAGACCCAGCCGAGTGCGGAGTCCTGCTCCTGTGTCTGCCGTGGGGCCAGAACGTTACACTCTCCCCACTCCTATTCCGCCCCTGCCCCCAGCCCCTCCCTGGGGTGCAGAGCAGAGCCAGCCTCCTGGCCTTGGCATTAAAGCCACGCTCTGCCTGGAGAGTCGGTGCCTTTTCATCAACTCCCGGTGGAAGGCACGTGAGGAAAACTCTTGGTTTCCGGGTGTGTAATGAGCCTCGCCTGAGTGTGCTTTGAAGGATGGAGCCATAAACCGGCTTATGGGCGAGCAGCATTGTGGGGTGCAGGCGGCCAGCGGTGTCGGGGGTCCCCAGCGTGTCGGGAGGGTCCCCAGCGTGTCGGGAGGGTCCCCAGCATGTCGGGAGAGTCCCCATTGTGTTGGGGGGTCCCCGGCGCCGCCAGCTTAGCTGCCGTGGACAGCAGTGCGGTGCTCGGACTGGCGCCCTGTCTGCAGAAGGAGCAGCCTGTGCGGGAGGCCTGGTGGCCTGCGCAGCGGGGAGCGGCCTGTGCGGTGGCTGTCTGTCAGCAGGGAGCGGCCTGTGCGGGAGGCCTGGTGGCATCTGCGCAGCGGGGATGGCATGCAGCTGCCTTTCATGCTGCAGCTGCCGTTGGCTTTGGGGGTAAAGTCTGGCGACGGTTGGCGTTCGGGAGGTTACAGGTACCGGTTCTGCCACGCGTCCCAGCTCTGCCGTCTGAGTGGCGAGGCCGGCCTCTAGCTTTCCTGAGCCGTTTGCCCACCTGTGAAATGGGTCTGTTTCCTCCCAGATCTCTGCTGGGAGAGGTGGGGGACACGGGGGGTGGGGCAGGCGCACTTTTGGAGGAACCCACCCTTCTAGGGCGTGACCCTTGACCTCCATCACCGCTCCTGGCCTCTGTTCCCCGTGGTCGCTGCCCTCAGGCCATGGCCAGTCCTGGGGGTCCGAGAGGGAACAGCCCTATCCAACCTAACGAGGAGGGAGCCCCGGGCCGGCCTTGGGTGGAGGGTCAGCGCGGCCAGGGCGTGGGGGCGCGTGGAAAGGGCGAGGGCCCCCGAGGGGCTGTGGGGCGCAGCCAACAGCACCGGACAGAGTGGAGGCTGAGCGTCCGGGAGAGGCTGGGCCTCGGGGCTGGTTCCACACTCCCATTTGTGAAGCCCCTGTGACCCACAGGGTGCCCGGGCAGTGCCCTCGCCTCTCAGCCACGCTGTGCCCTCGCACCCCTCCCTGCAGCACGGCCCCTACCCTGCACCCCCTGCACCTCCAGCCTTTGCTCCTGCTCATCCCCTCCTGACACCCCCCCACACACACACACCCACCAGGCTCCTGTCCGTCTAATGCCGCATCCTCAGCCAGCACCCCGCGGCCTGCCTCAGGTCCCCTCCCTCGAGATGCAGTTACTTCCCGTGGCTTCTCGTCGCCGCGTTTATCGTAATCGCTCAGGATTTAAACGCATTATTGTGGTGACATCGTTTTAGAGACATTTTCATTCACACGTTGGTGCTGTTTCTTCCTAAGGCTGGTCTGCCTGCCCCACTGGGCGGCAGCCTCCGTGCCCATGTGGTTGGCCCTTGGGACCCGTGCCTGGGACAGTGCCTGGCACACGGGAGGTCCACCAGGGAGTTGGAAGCAGAGAGACGGGCCTTTTCTTCGGCTGGTCTGGGAGCTGCTCAGGGTGCGGACAGGCCAGCGCCCACGCTCGCCCAGCGCCTGGCATGCTGTTAGCAGAGTCAGTGCCAGGGCGGCCCCAGCCGCCCCACCGTCACCTCAGGGGCATCAGCCTTCCTCCCGCTGTTGAGTTCTGGAGCTTGGGGACTGTGTTGTCCTGGGAAGTGTTCAACAACTGGTATGCCAGGAGCAACAACAAAACCACACACCCACCTGGCTCTGTGCCTGCCCATGTCCCTGGTGTAAAGTCCCCCAGCGCGGCCCACTCAGCCTCTCAGAGGGAAGTCCCTGAAGAAGGCTGGGCGGAGATGTGTGCCCTCGGCCCAGCTGGCTGGTGTGAGCGGTGTGAGCAGATGTGAGAGGTGTGAGTGGGTGTGAGCAGGTGTAAACTAGTGTGAGCTGGAGAGTGGGTGTGACCCCGCCTCTGGCTCGTCTTCTGAAAAATGGGGTAGTAACCGCATCTCCCTTCAGAAAACCCTCTGACAGCGGAGCATGCAGAGCCGAGAGGATTGGCGAGCTCTGTCTGTAGCGGGGAGATCCTGGCCTGCACAGGTGGCCCTGCGACCTGCTCTGTCTCCCAGTGTGGCCGGGAGCCCTGCCTCTTGGCTGTAGACCAGGGCCGACGCAGCTGACCCGGCGGGGGGACGCAGCCTCTGACGAGGCGGGGAGCTGAGGCTCGGGGAGCCCAGCCGCGTGCCCGGATGGTGGGGGCATTGTAGCAGCCCCTCCTCCAGGCTGGCCCCACGCCCTGTGGGGGCGGGAATGCCTCCCAGGAGGGTCCCAGCAGGGGCCTGGGTGAGGGACGTGCAGGCAGGCCCGGGGAGGTCCCGTCCCCGCACATCGGCTCCCCTGTGGACGGCCCCGGCCCTGCCTGTCCAGCCGCACTGCCGTCCGCGTGGAGGCCCGCGCCCCGGCTCCCTGCCCGCCACTCCTGGAAGTGGGCGCCCCTCCTCCGGCAGGGCGCTGTTTCTCCCTGTGGGTGTAGGATCAGCAGGGGGGAGGGACAGCCCCACCCTTCCCTGACCTTGGCCCCTGTGGGCTGGGCTGGGGGGTGCTTGGGCAGGTGCAGGCAGAGCCCCACATGGGGCAGAATTCCAAGGGCTGCGTGTGGCCCTCCCTGCTGCCTCCATCCGTCCATCCGTCCACATTCCACATTCTGTTAAACCCAAATCACCCACAGCCACCCGCTCCGGCCGCGCGCCCCGTCCACACTGCTGGGTGCCCACCCCTGGCTCCTGGGGAGTGGCCGCTGGCTGTGCAGCCCTCGGGCCCGGCCGGTCTGGCTGTGGCAACGCGCACAGCTTCTCCCCTTCTCCGAGGACGTGGGTGACAGTTAATAGGCAGCCCGTGGGAGGGCCTCGCTCCCTCCTTCCCGAGGCTTCCTCGTGGGCCCGCGCGGCAGGCCGACCTGAGGAGCTGGTCTGGGAGGGGGTGAAACTCCCCGGTCACTCCCGCTGCCCTGACACCCAGGCCCCTCCCGATCGCGGCACCTGCCGGAGCCACTCCAGTCCCTCCTGGGCTGGGCGAGACCCAGAGAGACGTCCGGCTCTGAGCCGGCAGGCGGCTGGCGGGAGGTGGGAACTTGCTTTCTTTTCCGGCAGGAGCCCTCTGTCCCTGCGCCCCGGCTGGTGTACAAAGTGCGTCCAAAGCCGGGAGCTGTGTTTGGGGCTGCGGGGCCGTCTCTCCGGGGAGAAGACGGAGGCAGAGACAGAGAAGGCACGGCTGTCCGGTCCGCCCTCGCTGGCTGCGGTGGATTAAGATTCCACAAAATGTCTCTGCAGACGATTGTGTGTGCACAGCGCTCGCCCACGGCTCCCCCTGAGCCTGAGGGTTTGGGGAGATGGTGACATCGTGAGCGCCCAGCCCAGGAGGCGCTGCCTGGCCCTCCATTCGCCTGGCGGACAGCTCCGTGGGGACCTCGCAGGGGACCTGAGGCCGGTGTCCGGGGTCCCTGTGTCCCTGCGTCCCTGCCTGCCCCTCCCCTGGCCTCAGCCTCAGCGAATGTCCCTCCCCCAGCTTCTGACCTAAATGGAATTTGATGAGGGAAACGATAAGCAGCCGAGAGTGGCTAAGGGGCTCGCTGCTGGGGGAGGGGAGTGGGCTGTCTCCCCCCGAAACCCCGGGTGTTGATTAGGAGGGAGATTTTTGAGAGGAAGACAGTACGTTTGAACCCTGGAAAGACGGACAGAGGTCTGGTGGGAGGAGGGATTGTAAAAGCCCCCTCCCTGACGCTGGCCTCACGAGCTCGCCTCTCCCACGCACCGCCGTCACCACCGGCCGAGAACCCCGCCCTTCCGGAGGCGGGGAGGCCCCTTTAGGAATTTTAGGAATGAGAATCCTGAGGCCCAGGTCTCAGGTGGTGGAGTCGGGACTTGAACTCCAGCCTCTTGGGTACAGTGGGTGTGAGGGTCTGACACACAGGGCTAGACTCTTGGCTCCACCACCTGCTGGCTGTGTGGCCTTGGGCCAGTTACTGAACCTCTCTGGTCTGTTTTTGACCTGTGAGGTGGGATGATAGTGGTATCTTCCTCCTGGTGGTTGTGGAGGGCGAGGAGTGAGGTCCAGCTGAGTTCCTGGGCAGTGCCCGCTGGGCATGTGGGAAGCCCTCCGTAGGTGGCCACTGGGCACTGTCCTTGGAGGACAAACACACGGGGCGCATTGGCTGAGCTTCCCCTCAGTTGTCGCTGGTTCCCAGTCTTGGTGGGGTGGACAGAGGGAAGGGGCATGTGGAGACCCCATCACCCGCCCAGCACAAGGCGCTTGGTTTGGGGAAGGTGGTGAGCTCAGGGCTGGAGGGTCCTGGATGGCATCTCATCGCTGCGTGGGTGGGTCACCGGGGAGGTGTGGTGGCACCTCCAGCCTCTCACAGGCCAGCCCAGGAAACACCCGTTACACGACTGTCCGCAGGTGTCCCCCCACCAGGTCAGAGGAGCGGCTGCAGCCCGTCTCACAGAGAGGGGACACCACTGGCCGATGGACAGCCTCTGGGCCAGTCCTGGGACTGTGGGCCAGCCCTGGGGTCCGTGGGCCAGCCCTGGGGTCCGTGGGCCAGCCCTGGGGAGCATGGGCCAGCCCTGGGGACCGTGGGCCAGCCCTGGGGACCGTGGGCCATCCCTGGGGTCCGTGGGCCAGTCCTGGGACCATGGGCCAGCCCTGGGATCCGTGGGCCAGTCCTGGGGTCCGTGGGCCAGCCCTGGGGTCCGTGGGCCAGCCCTGGGGAGCATGGGCCAGCCCTGGGACCATGGTTTGCACACAGCCACCCAGTTTGCAAACCCTCGCATCCCCAGACACCCGTGTGGTGGAATTGGATGCAGAGCTGCCATCCATGGCCACATCTGGGCCTCGGGTTGGGGGCAGTGTGGCCAGCAGCCCTTGGTAGTCCTCACAGGGCTGCCCCGGGCCCAGTCCAGCCAGCGTGAACCAGCACCGAGGAGCCCAGAAACTCAGGCCCAGCTCGCCTGTGTCCTGGGGCAGTGGTCGGGCCTGGGACATTTACTAAGGGCTCAGTCGTAGCCTCTCGGAAAAGAGCACCCGCTCAGGCCCCTGCCCGCCCAGGCTGGGCACCGCTCCTCTTGTTCCACAGGATTTGTCTGAAGGCAGATGCTAGGTGTCACCCGGCCAGGCCTCAGGGACACGCAAAGGTCTGAGCCCCTGTGTGGGCTCGAGAGGAGGCAGAGGGTACAGGAGACGGATGACGATACAGCACTGGAGAGAAACATCGGGTGGCTAAACCAGTCCAGGAGGACTTCCCACAGGAGGGGACACCGGGAGGCAGAGAGGGCGATTGCTGGGCCCAGGGAGCAGGCCTGCTGGGGAATGAGGACACGGCAGGCGGCGTTTGGAGATGCTCCGTTTATTCCACACTTGCACAGCCAGATTCTCCGGGGGACCTGAGCCGGGTTTTGTGGGGCCCCGGCAGACGGACGGGTGTGGTCCCTGGGGGAGAAACTCCTTGAATTGTGTCACCATCCCCACAAGACATGTCTGATCACCCTATTCTACAGATTGGAAAACTGAGGCTCCGACAGGTGAAAGGATTTGCTCACCACCGAAAGGCTCCGCAGCCCAGAAGCCACTCCAGACCCAGCACAATTTTCCCTCCTCATAGGGCAGCGCAGGCTCCCCTCCGCCTGGGGCCAGGGCGGCGGGATGTCTGGGGCCCCGTGTGGGCTGAGGCGGGGGAAGGACTGTTGAGCCCGGGAGCCCTGGGAGATGCAGGGTCCCAGCCTCCTCCCCAGAAAGGCCCACAGACACACCTCACACACCTTCGGGACCACCCCCAAGGACCCTGGGACGAGAAGCGCTGGCCTGAGCAAGTCGGGGTGGCTGGGGAGGAGA
Organism: Ia io; assembly: GCA_025583905.1. Classification (NCBI taxonomy): domain Eukaryota; kingdom Metazoa; phylum Chordata; class Mammalia; order Chiroptera; family Vespertilionidae; genus Ia; species Ia io. The sequence continues at coordinate 2,501,308 of JAJQQW010000002.1, read as the reverse complement.
CACAGCCCCGCCCCCAGCTCTTGGAGCAGAGGGTGGGCCCCTCCTGTGATGGCCCCTCTGCCGCCCTCTCCCTGCCTCCGCTCACCCCGCCAGGCTCACAGCTGGGCGTTCATCAGCAGAGGATGGAGCGGGCACCACAGGCCGCGACGGGCCCGCTGTCAGCCCATCACAGCGATGGAGGCTGAGGGGCAGGTGGCCGGGGCGGGGCCAGGCCCGGCAGCTTGTTCCGGTCTGGGGGAGACTTACAGGGGCAGAGCCACGGGCATTGTGGTTAGGATGGGGATCGGCGCCTCGGCCCTGCTCCTCGGCAGCCTCCCGCCCCGAGCCTCAGTTCTCCGCTGTGAAACGGGAGTGGGGTCCCCGCGGGGGTCAGGGTGTGGAGGGCCTCCTGGGGGGGCACTCGGGCTCTCCAGTGTTGAAGGGCCTCACTTTCCACATGAAGCGCTGGCAGTGCTCCAGGGCGTCGCACATCTGGGCGGCCTCGGGGCTGGCGCACCAGAAGCTGGGGCCCAGGACGCACTGGTCGGTGCCCAGCAGCGGGGCCCGGGGGGCGTGGCAGGCGCCCACCTTGGCGCACAGGACGGCGGGCTCCATCATCTCCGAGAGCGTGGCGAAGAGCACGGGCTCGTACTCGTCCACGAAGCGGTTGCACTGGATCATGTAGGGCAGCGGCAGGATGCGGCAGCCGCCCTTGAAGGCCTGCAGGATGCCGCGCTTGGTGCTCTTGCGCTCCAGGTTGCGGGAGGACACGCCCAGCAGCCGCTTGCAGCCGTTGCAGAAGCTGCCCTCGTTGTCCCTGTCCAGCAAGGGCGGCAGGAGGGTGGCGCGGGGCCCGAGGAGCGCCCGGGCGCGCCGCCGCCGGCCGCCGCCGCCGCAGAGCCGGATGGCCTTGCACACCTTCTCGGGGGGGACTCTGGTCACGAACTGCACCAGGGAGGGGCTGTAGGCGTCCACCATGGTGACGCACTGCTGGACGATGGAGGCGGGCATCACGGAGCACACGCGCTCCAGCGCCTGGCTGATGAGGGCCTCGGTGCTGTTGGAGTCCAGCCACTGGTCCAGCTCCTGGATCACCTGCAGGCACACCTCGCAGGTCAGGCCGGCCTGCATCTGCACCTCAGTCCTCCTCCCCCCGGACAGCGGCTCCAGCAAGGGGACCGCGAGCTCGGGGGCCCCTGCAGCGCCTCGCAGAAGCCGCCCCTCTCACAGGTCTCCTCGGGCAGGACCAGCTTCAGCATGTGCTCCCCGGGGCCGAGGAACCGCTGGATGTAGTCGCTGCAGACGAGGGCCAGGCCGGGCCCCAGGGACTTGCACTGCTCCTGCGTGACCACGTCAGCCAGCGCGGACACGTTGGAGCCCACCGCGTCCTGGAGCCGGGAGACCAGCCGGACGCAGTCCTGGCACACGGGGTCCTCAGGGATCGGCGGGAGGTGGAAGCTGAGCGGCCCGTTGGCCATGAAGGGGGCCACCAGCTCGGACGTGTCCTCCTCGGAGAGCGGCCCCGGGGTGGCCGGGAGGCTCTGCAGCGGCTGGCAGAGGGTGAGCGCGGTGCACACCTGCGGGGGGGCGCTCCCCGGGGGCCCTCCGAGCATGCTGAGGATGGCCGAGCTGTGGGCGTCCACCATCTCCTTGCATTTGGCCGAAGAGTCCTGGCTGGGAAGCCACTGGCAGGTCTTCGTCACCAAAGCCAGGACGTCGGCATCTGTGGTGTTAGGGTTCGCGCCGTTGCCGGCAGCAGCCACCACATCCAGGCAGACGTCACAGGGCAAGGTCCTGGCGCTGGGTTTGCTCCAGACCGCGCTCCGGCAGTGCCCCAGGGCCCCGCACCGGGCTGCGGCCTGCAGGTCGCGGCACCACGCGGCAGAGCCCTGAGTGCACTCCAGAGAGCCCTGCACGGAGCTGGCCAGGGCGGCCCCCAGGAGGCTGGGCAGGAGGAGCAGGGCAGGGAGCATGCTGCTCGGTGACTCGGTGACTCGGTGGGTGGCTCCAGTGTGCCCAGCACCCGGGCTGCTGCTATAAACCGGCCCCGCCCCTGGGCAGCTGTTCCGGGCCCCGCCCTCCGGGCTGCCTCCTGCACAGCCTGACTCCGCCCAGGCTTCCGCACACAGGCCTCCCTGTAGAGCCCTCCGCCCGGCACACCCGTGAGCCCCTCCTTCCCCTGGGCACACTGGGACTTGTCTGTCGGAAACAGCTTGTATTTGAATGGAGCGCACTCAAAGGCCCCGTCCTGGGGCCCTCCCCGCCCGCCCCCCCGCCTGCCCCTTCCCCTCCACCCCCTCCACCCCTACCCCGGCTCAGGCCTGTCCTGACCTGTTGGCTGGGAGCGGGGAGTTTCTGCTCCTCTGGGAGGTATATAAAGGCAGCCCCTCCTTTCTCTGCTAGAACATTAAATAATGTCAGTGGCTGGCCAACCACCCCAGCTGCTGTCCGCCACATCTGGCCCGGCATGGGTGTGGCCGGCTCTGCGTGGCCGCGCCGCTGTGCTGTGTGGTCTTGTAGGGCCTCGGGCTTCCTCCGTGGCCGGGGCGCCCAGCCACCTCCCCGGCAAGTCAGTTTCTGCTGGAACCTGGCCAGGGTGTGGGCTGGGTCTCAGTGGGCTGAGGGCGTGGGTTGAAAGTTCGCCTGGCCGACAGGCTGTTTCATCCCCACGTCCTTTGTTATTATTTTCCTTCCTTCGTGTTTAAGAAAGAGTTCTCGGGCCAGAGAGTCAGAGCCCGGCAGGCACACAGGTGTCCCGACCGGGTCCTGTTTACTAACTGGAGAATTCCAGAGCCAGTCTGCCGGCCTGATCCTGTGGCTCGCTGCCCAACAGGGACCCCGCCAGGGCCCGGCCGGAGGGGCTGCCCTGGGCCGCCGGATCCCCTGGTGGGGGTGAGCCCATGGCACAGCGCCCTGGCTCGGATTCCGGGCCCCCAGTGCGCACGGGAGCACCCAGCTATGTGGGTCGGTGCCCAGGCCTGAGGTGCGGCCGCCCCGTGGAGGAATGTGGACAGGGCTGGCCTGCGGGCCTCCTCCCTGTCGGTTGGGAACATCGATGGGGAACAGGATTACTGAGCACCTCACACCACGTTCCAGGATGGCGGTTCCTTTGGCCGGGAGGTGGGGCCGGCCTTGGGAAGTGTGCCTGGGCTTTCAGCTGCGGGTGGCAGCTGGGGGCTTCCCTGCCACCAGGGTGGCGCTGGAGACTCGGGCACCGTATCTAGGTGGGCCTGGGCAGGCGGGCGTCAGTTCATGTCACCAGGCTTTGTATGTGCCAGCCCTTCGTCCAGTGTGTCTCCCGATGCTGTGGATCTGCCGGGGTCCTCCAGGGACTGTGGGCACGGGCCCTGCTCTCTGGTGTGGAAGGTGGTGCCAGTCGGCTGGTCCCTCACAGCCCAGCCCCATGGTGCTGCCAGGCTCCTGCCACCACGGATGCTGCGATCCCCAGAGGCTGGGACATCTCCTCATCTATATGCATCTATATATATGTCTACCTATCCATCCATATACGTATATATACATATTTCAGAGAGGAAGGGAGAGGGAGAGAGAGACAGAAACATCAATGATGAGAGAGAATCATTGATCAGCTGCCTCTGCACGCCTCCTGCTGGGGATTGAGCCCACAACCCAGGCATGTGTCCTGACCGGGGCTTGAGCTGTGACCTCCCGGTTCATAGGTCAATGCTCAACCACTGAGCCACGCCGGCCAGCCTCCTCATCTTTGCATCCCTCCCCAAGTGAAATACTGAATTTGTCTTTTATTTTTAAAAAGTATATAGGAGCCTTTTCCTTTTGGACTTCCTCATTTTTCACTTTTTACTGGAATATTTCATGGGTACAGGAACAGGCACAAATTCTAAGTGTTCAGCTCACCGTAGGTCCACAACTGAATTGGTGGAATAGCGCCAATTCCCAGCAGCCCCGGGCACCGCCAGTCACCCCAAGTGTTTGGTGTCTGGCTTCCTGGGTGCATCGCCGGGTCCTTGAGACGCGTCTGCACTGCGGCGAGGAGCGGTTGGTCTGGTGCCTCATTTTCCGCAGCACTCCATTGGGTGACGGCACCCCCGTGCATTCCCGTGCTTCCCTCCACGGGCGTGGGAGTCATTTCCAGTTGGGGCAGCAGGGACCCGCCCACGTTGGGAGCACCCGCATTCCTGTCTCCGCTGGGATTTTTCTAGGAGCGGAAACGCCGGGTCAGCTGCAGGGCACTGACACCCCCAGGGTGGCCCTCGGCCTTTGCGAGCCCCACCACCCTCAGTGGCTGTTTTGCTTTATTTTCATACTAAGGGGCCTGGTGCACTAAATTCGTGCACGGGGAGGGGGCGGGTCCCTCAGCCTGGCCTGCACTCTCTCCAATCTGGGATCCCTCTCGCAATCCAGAACCACTGGCTCCTAAGCGCTCACCTGCCTGCCTGCCTGATGCCCCTAACTGCTCTCCTGGCTGCCTGATGCCCCTAACTGCTCTCCTGGCTGTCTGATGCCCCTAACTGCTCTCCTGGCTGTCTGATGGCCCTAACTGCTCTCCTGGCTGCCTGATGGCCCTAACTGCTCTCCTGGCTGCCTGATGGCCCTAACTGCTCTCCTGGCTGCCTGATGCCCCTAACTGCTCTCCTGGCTGCCTGATGGCCCTAACTGCTCTCCTGGCTGCCTGATGCCCCTAACTGCTCTCCTGGCTGCCTGATGGCCCTAACTGCTCTCCCCTCCTGGCCTGATCCCCCTAACTGCCTATCTGCACTCCCCTCCTGGCCTGATCCCCCTAACTACCCATCTGCTCTCCCTTCCTCTCTGCGCCTTCAGACCCCGGCACAGGAGTGCTGAGAGCTCTCCGCCGAAGCCCCGCTCCCGTCCTGACGCCCCCGCTCTGGGCCGGGTGGTGCGGCGAGCCTCCGTGCACCTCCACTGGGGGGGCCACCCCCAGCGGCAGCCTCATGTCCCGGTGGCGCAAGTCCCTGCCTCCATCCCTGCCCACCAGCTCCTGTGCGCATGCAGCCTGTTGAATGGTCGTGACTGGGACACCATTAGGACCAATTAGCTTATTACCTATATATATATATATATATACACACACACACACACACGTATATATATATATACATACATACATATATATAGATAGGTAGTTTACAACTTAGAGCAGTTGAAAACGGATCAGGGACCCCTGTGCCACCTTGCCTCAGCCTCACTGGCCCCGCTTGCTTTGTGGTCCCCGTCGCCGCCCTCCGTCACTGTCCATCCATCTGCACATGCGTAGATTCCTGATGCGGGCTACCGCCTGGGGAGCTGGCTGGAGACACGGTCCCTCCTCCCCGTCTCCGAGGGACCAGGACGCCCTCACATCACCCCGTGCACCTGTCACTTGGGGAACAGTGACGGTGATACAACACTGCCGTCCGCCCCGAGGCCCAGGTGCCTTCACGCTGGGTGGCGTTCTGTGTGGGACCCCAGCACCATCTGCTGTCCACGGCAGCCCCCGGGGCCGGGCATTCACACCACTGCTCAGCCCATTGTAGGCGGTGCCACGTCGTGCACAGACTCTGTGTCTGTGGGTGGCACCCCGGAGGGCCTGTGGGCCCAGGGTTTGCATGTGCTGAGCTGACACCCCCAAAGATTTTGCTAACATGTGGCCCCAGGGGCTGTCACCCCATGGCGTCACCCCAGGTTGCGCTGGTCTCAGCCCTGCAGAAAGTGCCTGACACACATGACCGGTGTCCGTCTGCCACCCACAGTCGAACCCGTGCGGCGTTGGCTGTGCTTCCACGAGCTCTGTCGAAGGACGTTACCTGGACGGGCCTCCCTCTTCTCCTGGACAGGCAAGCCTGGGCACCATGGGGGAGGCAGGAGGAGGTGTGGAGGGGACCCCGGTCTGGAGCCGGTTGGGGAGGAGAGCGGGGGAGGCAGCAGCTGCTGAGAGCGTCAGGGAGGCCCGCGGGGCAGGGGAAGGTGCTGGCCCTGGGCGCAGCGGGGACATCTGGTTCCAGCCCCACCCCGCGGCCTGTGCTCAGGAACGTCTGCCCGTGGACAGCTCTGCCCCTCCCAGGCTCCTCTCTCCTCTCACCTTGTCCTGGTGACACTCCTGCCCCCTGCCCAGGACCCACCTGCCCTCAGGGCCACGTTGGGGCCCAGGCTGCTGTTCACACCGCCACTCATTTCACACGTTTGCGTGGCCCCACGGGTGAGCAGGGGGCTCAGTGAGGGCGGACATTCCTGTGCGGGGGACCGAGCGTGAACGTGTGCATGCCAAGTGACCGTTCTAATGTCTTTGGAAATGCTCCCTCTGGAGTAAAGGGCAGCAGGAGAAGGGGGGAGGTGGGCGCCGGGAGGTGGGCGCTGGGAGCTGGGCAGCCTCCGCAGCCCCTCTGGGAAGGTGCCGTGAGCACAGCGCTTGGTGAAGTGGGTTTGCAGGGGGAGCCCCAGGAGGGCACATGGCAGGGTTAGGGCCCTGGGTGGGCAAATGCTGCCCTTCGCGCGGAGCCCGGGAGGAGGGAGCCGCAGCAGCTGTGGGGTGAGGCGGGCTATCCCCTGAGCTGCCAAGTCCCCTCGAGGAGTCACTGATGCTTCTGAGGAGGGGGACATGGGATTTACCCACATCTGTGCAGCCTGGTAGCGGGCACCCCGGTGAGGGGCCTGGCAGCAGGCACCCCCGGCGAGGGGCCTGGCAGCGGGCACCCAGGCGAGGGGCCTGGCAGCGGGCACCCCAGATGAGGGGCCTGGCAGTGGGCACCCCGGTGAGGGGCCTGGCAGCAGGCACCCCGGTGAGGGGCCTGGCAGCGGGCAACCAAGCGAGGGGCCTGGAGAGAGAGCAGCCTGAGGCCAGGGCCAGGGGAGCCTCGGGGAGGCCGGGCCGGGCCCCGCAGCCAGGCCTGGGTCCGCAGCACAGAGGCCGAGGGTGGCCTGGCAGAACTGGGCAGGGCGTGGAGGCAGCAGCTCAGGGTGAGGTGCCAGGGAGCTGAGTGGGAGGCCGTGACTCATGCCAGCAGGTGGGAGCGCGTGGGTGAGCGGGCATAGTTCAGGGGCAGGAGTGGGCGGGGGATTCCTGAGCGGGGCTGGGTGGGGGGATTGCTGGCAGCCCGCACCGCATCTTCCCAGCGTGAGGGTGGTGGGGCTGGCCTTCCCACCCAGCCCCGATGGCGCCTTGGCCGCGTGTCCACCCTCCTCCCGGGGCCGGGTCGGCCCCTCCCTCCCCTCACGCTGTCACGTGCCCCGTGGGAGGGAGCGCAGCCTGGCAGGAGCCCAAGCCTCAGGGCGATGGGAACAGGACAGTCTGTCACCCTCAGGCCCCTGGGCCCACGGCACCCCACTCCCGCTGCACCCGACGCCCCCCGGGACCTCCGCAGCCGGGAGGCCAGAGCCTGGGCGCAGGGCGCAGGGCGGCCCGAGCCTGGCGGGTCCTGGCCTCGCGTGGGTTCCAGGGGTACAGCCTGTCCTGTCCTGCGGGGCTGGCTCCGCTCCAGCCCCTGCCGCCCTCACCACGCGGCCCCTCCCTGCGCTGCGTGACTCTGCGTCCACTGTCCCTCTCTACAGGGACGTGCGTCATTGGACCAGGCCCGCCCGGGCCAGGTGATCTCACCTTCCCGGTTACACCTGCCTCCTGTTCCCAAACAAGGTCCCATCCCAGGCGCCGGGGTCAGCACGGCTCCCTCCACCCACAGCCTCGGGGTCCTGGGCACCGCCACCTTGACCGTAAACGCTGCCTGTGGTTCAGATCAACCTTGGCTTTGGGCGGCCCGGGGTGGAGAGGCCCCTGGGCGCTGGGGGGCACCCGTGTCCCGCCGCTGGCCGCTGTCTGTGAAGCTCTGGGCACGCGGCCAGTCTCGAGGGGAGCATGGGTCTGAGCTCAGGGTCAGGGGTCGGGGGCTTCGAAAGGCAGACCCAGTTCCTCGTCCCAACAGCCCGGCCCCTCGGGGGGCGCGGAGTCTCGCAGCCGCGGTGGCCCCAGCTCCCAGGCCATCTCATCACCGTGTCGCTGCAGAGCCCGGGTGGGTGGGGAGGGACCGAGACCAGAGGGGCCAGGCGTGGCCGCATGGACACAGGTGTGGGGCTGTGAGGGCCAGGCCGTGGGCACACACACCTCCAGCATCTGGGACCGTCCCTGCTGATCTCAGGGCGCCAACCTTGTTGGAGGGTCCCCCGTGTGCCCAGAGCCCTGGCACCAGCCCGTGGGGCCCCGTCCTGAGTCCCGGGTCCCTCCCTGCACCTCTGAGAGCTGGGGCAGGTACCTTCCCACAGACAGCTTCCCGGGCGGGGGGTGCTGGGTGTGCCATCCCGGCCATCAGCATAACCAGCCCTGTTGGCCCGCCCACCGGGAGGGAGCGCTGGGAAAGCACCTGTGCCAGCGGCAGCCTCCCCTGCAGGCCAGGCCGTCTCCTCCCCGCGGGCACCGGGAGCAGCAGTGGGTGGGCAGCGCGCTCCTTGTTCGGTTAGGAGAGGGGAATGGGGACCCTAAGCGCCGCGGCTCGCCCTGGTTTACGTGGCTCCGGCACAGATGGAGTGATTGTTACCGAGCGCCGGCCGTATGCCGGGCACTGCTGTAGGTGCGGAGTATTCGAGGGAACGAAACAGACAGAACCCCCACGTCCCGGGATGAGTGCAGGAGGCGGGAGTGAAACAACAAAGATAACAGTGGCGTGAAATGGGGAAGGTGACGAGGAAGGGGAGAGGGCACAGTAGGTGTGGGGTGGGGTCAGGAGTGGGCGTGTGGGTGAGACCCAGAGCGGGGAGCTCGCAGGGACGGCAGTGGGGGGGAGGGGGGGAAGCAGGGAGAGCATCAGGAAGTGCTGAGGCTGCTGCAAGGATGGGTGAGAGGTGACGGTGAGGGGCTGAGGGGCAGCGGTGGGCGGCGGGCCTGGGCTCTGCGTCCGTGTGAAGGTCGAGCCCACAGGATGTGCTGCCGCCTGGGAGGAGGAATGTGGGAGGAGGCGGACAGGCCAGGTGTTGGACTGAGAGAGGGAGGCTGCGGGGGAGGCAGGCCGGGCAGGCGGACCTGTTGGGCTGCTGTTGAGACATCAGGTGAGAGCAGGTGTCTGATCCAGGATGTGGCTCTGAGGATGGAGAAAGGACACGGAGGACCGGCCATCGCCCTGGGGCCTGAGAGGACAGGGCAGGGGGCGGAGGGAAGCCAGGCTTGTGTGATGGGGTGGCCAGGCGGAGGGGCGGGGTGGGGGAGGGGAAGCCCAGGCCAGGGTATGGGCAGGCTGGTGCCCTCTGAGGCTGAGAGACTGCCCCGGGCCTCTCTCCCGGCTGCCGGGGTTGCCTGGCATCTACGGGGGTCCTTGGCGTGTAGACACATCACCTCATCTCTGCCTGCATCTCCCATCGCGTTCTCCCCGTGCGTCTGCGTCCAAGTGTCCCCCTTAAGAAGGACACGGTCCCATTGGATCGGGGCCCGCCCTGCTCTAGCGTGACCTCCTCTTGGCTAGTCACCTGCAACCACCCCACTTCCCAGTCAGGCCGCATTCCGCGGTCCTGGGTCCGGGCACCAGCGTGTGAATCGGGGGCACGTGTGGCCTTTCCCTGCCGTCCTCACCGGGTGTCTGTGAATGTGGAGGGGTGCCCGGGGAGGCCATGGGGCTGGTCCGATGCACTTGGGGTACGTGCCGTTTCCCAGGGGCCCGCTCGGTTCGGCAGACCAGGCCGCCTGCCCTTTCTGAGGACGGCGGGCTGCTGGGGCTCCGGGGGTCCGTTCCCCCCACCTCCTCGGGCACGCACAGAGGGGCTCTGGTCTGAGAGCGTCTAACTCCCCGCTGGCCACGACCACAGCCTCGTCCCCATGACCGGGGCCAAGCCTGTGGGAACGCTGCCTCTCGCCATCACAGCTGCTAACGCCCGCCAGCCCGCCGCCACCCACAGGCCTGTGGAGGGTGTCCGTGCCAGGGCTGTGCCCAGGGTGCCCACGTGTCCTTCCGTCACAGGCTCAGGACAGGAACCCCCACTCGGCTGGGGACGCCCGTCACAGGAACACTGCGACAGGAAACAATTCCGTCTCCCGAAACAGTGTCACCGGCCCGTGGCCCGGGGTCAGACAGAAGTTACTATTTTGCAGATGTGTCTGGGATTGTGGACAGGAGCGAAACATTACAGACCCGGGGAGCCCCCCATGTGTGCCCTCCACACACACTGATGTGTCCCACGCGCCATGTTTACGTGGGTTCCCCACATCTGCCGTGGCCACGAACAGAGCAGCCCAGTGCCGCGTGCCTTCGGGCCACACACGCGGCTCCTCGCTGGCCAGCGGGGCGCGGCCGGCGCTCCCTCACTCGGAGCCCTGCCCATGGAACGGGCCCTGTGGAGAGGGTGCCACTGTCCGAGTGCCCACGGCTTAGGGTTCCTTCGGAGGGATGCTGTGTTTGGTCCCCCGTCTCTCTGCTGTGACAGCAGGAACCCCAGCCAGGCCCCGTGCAAGGTGGGACACCCAGCGTCATAGGCGTGGCACAGGTGTGCCCAGGGGCGCCCCCAGCCTGTGCCAGGCAGGCGGACAGAATGATTGGCTTCAAGTATTCGGGGGAAGAGTTGCTCTCTCCCCCCTCCCGCCCCCCTCCAGACCCTCGCATTAGCCCCGTGTAGAATTCACACAGACTGGCCAGGGTGCAAATCTCTGTTTTGCCACCAGCTTTGGGGTGACCCGGGGCACCTTTCCGCATGACATGGTGCCCCCGTCTCCTGTAAGATGGGGGTGGTGTAAGTCCCACTTGGCAGGTTGCTGTGACCCGAGTTTTGCTCCGACAGGTGGTGCATGCAGTGTTCAGCCAATATTGGGCGATGTCATCGATTCATTGGCTCATCGATCGAGTCACTCAGCTTAGTAGTCATGTGGGTGGGCTGGCAGCGCTAGGCCCCCTGGAGCCTCCCCCACCCCTTCCCAGCTGGGCCTGGAGCCGAGCTTCTCGGAGGTGGATTCCGAGTTGGCTCCATCCGTTGGCCTGGAAAATCGCTCTGGTTTTCCAGGAATCCCCGGGCTCCCAGCATCAGCCAGACGTTCAGCCACACCCAGGGTCCCCAGGGAGCCCCCCTCCCCGCCAGAGGGGCGGTCATGAGGAAGGCACAGGGGCCAGGTGGGGAGGGGCGGGAACAGGGAAACATCTGGAAATTCTTGATCCTTGAAATTATTAGTTTAGCAAATACCATTACTCCCCCTCCTTCCCACTCCCACAGCCCGGAGAAGGGGCCCAGGGCCGGGGCGGGCAGCTCGTCTCCTGTTTGCCGCGGGGTTTCTTGGTGATGGAGGCCGGTGGATGCTGCGGGCGGGGCCTGCAGTGCCCTGACCTCAGACCTGGCTGCCCCTCCCTGGACCTCAGCTTCCTCGTCGTCGTTGGGCGATTTGGTGGGAGGGTCTTTTCTGGCCCCTGAGGGCTGGCGGTGGCCCTGGTGGACCGGGCGTCACACTGATGGCTGAGCTCCCTGCAGGGCAGACACTGGAGAACCGGGAGCCACCCCCTGCCTGCTCCCCCGTCCTCCCCCCATCCTCCCCCGGAGCCCTGGCTCAGCCGCGCTCGGCCTTGGGACCGTCTTCGGGCAAGACCCGCTCCTGCTCACGCTTGTTCTGGCCACCGGCCCTGCACACCAGGCCCCTGCCCCACACATCAGGCACCCACCTGGAGGCCCTCCCCACAGCTGTGAGTTCTGTGCTTGATGATCCAACCTGTGGCAGCCTCGTCCACAACATATGTGCCCCAGGCATCGGGGACCTCCTGTCTGTGTCCAGCACCTGGAGGGGCCTGGCACGGGGGAGGTGCTCATCAGCCAAGAGTGAGTGAGTGAGTGAGTGAGTGAGTGAGTGAGTGAGTGAGTGAGTGAGTGAGTGAGTGAAGTGAATGAGTGAGTGAGTGAATGAGTGAGTGAATGAGTGAATGAGTGAGTGAATGAGTGAGTGAGTGAATGAATGAGTGAGTGAATGAGTGAGTGAATGAGTGAGTGAATGAGTGAATGAGTGAGTGAGTGAGTGAATGAGTGAGTGAATGAGTAAGTGAGTGAGTGAGGGAATGAATGAGTGAGTGAATGAGTGAGTGAGGGAATAAGTGAGGGAATGAGTGAGTGAGTGAGGGAATGAGTTAGTGAATGAGTGAGTGAGTGAGTGAGTGAGTGAATGAGTGAGTGAATGAGTGAGTGAGTGAATGAATGAGTGAGTGAATGAGTGAGTGAATGAGTGAGTGAATGAGTGAATGAGTGAGTGAGTGAGTGAATGAGTGAGTGAATGAGTAAGTGAGTGAGTGAGGGAATGAATGAGTGAGTGAGTGAGTGAGTGAGGGAATAAGTGAGGGAATGAGTGAGTGAGTGAGGGAATGAGTTAGTGAATGAGTGAGTGAGTGAGTGAGTGAGTGAGTGAATGAGTTAGTAAGTGAGTGAGTGAATGAGTTAGTGAATGAGTGAGTGAGGGAATAAGTGAGGGAATGAGTGAGTGAGTGAGGGAATGAGTGAGGGAATGAGTGAGTGAGGGAGGGAATGAATGAGTGAGTGAGTGAGTGAGTGAATGGTTGGATGAGCAAATGAAGAAATGAATGTGAGGGAATAAGTGAGTGAATGAATGAAGTGGGGCAGGGTCCAGACCTAGGTCTCCAGCAGAAGAGAGGCAGCCAGGCCTGGTCGGTGGGAGGTCCCACCACAAATCAGCTGGGAGCCCTGATCCCATCTACTGCCGGAGCTGTGCCTCAGTTTCCCCATTCCAGAGAGGGAAGTGGTTTCCAGGTTCTACCCACTCAGTCTTTGATATCTGCAGGGCCCTCCTGTGCTGGTCCCATGTGGATACCACCGCCCAGGCTGTCTGCCGCACCCCTAGAGTGCAGGCCAGTGAGGGGACCCCGCCCTCAGCACACGGATGCCCCCGGGCAGAGTAGGTGCCGTGCATGCCCAGAGCCGGGCAGTTCTGAGTGTGGGCAGGCGGGTCAGGACGAGCCAGGAGACACCAGGGAGTGTGGCCTCTGTCACCCAGGCAGTGGGAGCCCCCTGCTCGCCTGGATCCCCGCCTCACCTCTTGGAGCCCGGCCTGGGTCCCCGCAAGTGCCCTTGGAAAGGACCAGCCAGGCCCGGGGCCCCGGCCCAGCCTCATGGGGAGGGGAGGACAGCTGTGCCCCTGCGGCCCTCAGCCAGGGAGCCACGTGCCCCAGCGCACAGCCAGCTGACAGATGTGAGCCTGGGGCTGTGTGTGTGGTGGGGGGGAGGGGGGGAGGGCGGGACTCCCTGCTGGGATTGCGCCAAATGCATTTCCCTTTTGTGTCCGCCTGACTTGCTCAGCTTTGTGGCCTCTGGGGAGAGACCAGGGCGAACGGGAAATGGATGGTGCTGGGGCTTTGGTTTTGCCTGACACGTCGGCTGCTGCGGGCCTTTGCCCACTGGCATCCAGGTCCTGTCCTCCTTCAGCCATGGCCCCAGAGCCCTGGAAGGGACCCCCTCAGCCAGTTCCTCCAGGAGGGAGACTGGCAGGCTCCCCCAGGGTCCGCTGTGGCCAGATGGGCTCATTTGTCCTTTAAGCCTTCTCCGGCCCAAGAGCTCCTCCATACTCGGCTCTCCCCTCGGTGTGGGGACCCGACGCGTCTCACGGTGGTGGGCCCTGGCCACACATCAGCCTGGTGACAGCTGGGGTGCAAACTGCCATCGGTCTGGCCCAGGTGAGGGCTGGCCGCAGGACGCAGGCCGCCCGCTCAGGAGCTGTTTACAGTGTGAGGCGGCTGGGCTTCCTCTGAGGGCTCCCGGGTGCCATCGAGCAGCAGACGCAGTGGCTCCGCATCCAAAGCAAACAGAGGAGAGAGGGGACGCCCCGGCCGAGCGGAGTGGAGCGTGCAGCCACCGTGCCAGGCGCCAGGCCTCTCAGCCAGTTTGGGAAAGGCTCTGCCCTACGAGAATCACACATAATCACGCAGGGTGATCACACATGATCACGCAGGGTGAACCCAGCCGGCTGGAGCCAACGAATGCAGAAATGAGAAACACATGGGCAGGGAAGTCAGGCCGATGCAGTGGCGTGGGGGCTGTGGCGGCCAGTGGCGTGGGGGCTGTGGTGGCCAGTGGTGTGGGGGCTGTGGCGGCCAGTGGTGTGGCGGCCAGTGGCGTGGGGGCTGTGGCGGCCAGTGGTGTGGGGGCTGTGGCGGCCAGTGGCGTGGGGGCTGTGGCGGCCAGTGGTGTGGCGGCCAGTGGAGTGGGGGCTGTGGCGGCCAGTGGCGTGGGGGCTGTGGCGGCCAGTGGTGTGGCGGCCAGTGGCGTGGGGGCTGTGGTGCGGGGCCAGTGGAGTGGGGCTGTGGTGTGGGGCCAGTGGAGTGGGGCTGTGGCGGCCAGTGGTGTGGGGGCTGTGGCGGCCAGTGGTGTGGCGGCCAGTGGCGTGGGGGCTGTGGTGTGGGGCCAGTGGAGTGGGGCTGTGGTGTGGGGCCAGTGGAGTGGAGTGTGGTGTGGGGCCAGTGTGGGGGCCAGTGGCGGCCAGTGGCGTGGGGGCTGTGGCGGCCAGTGGTGTGGTGGCCAGTGGTGTGGGGGCTGTGGTGTGGGGCCAGTGGCGTGGGGGCTGTGGCGGCCAGTGGTGTGGCAGCCAGTGGTGTGGGGGCTGTGGTGTGGGGCCAGTGGAGTGGGGCCAGTGGAGTGGGGCTGTGGTGTGGGGGCTGTGGTGTGGGGCCAGTGGCGTGGGGGCTGTGGCGGCCAGTGGTGTGGCGGCCAGTGGCGTGGGGGGGCTGTGGTGTGGGGCCAGTGGAGTGGGGCTGTGGTGGCCAGTGGTGTGGGGCCAGTGGAGTGGGGCTGTGGTGTGGGGCCAGTGGAGTGGGGCTGTAGTGTGGGGGCTGTGGTGTGGGGCCAGTGGCGTGGGGCTGTGGTGTGGGGCCAGTGGGGGCTGTGGTGTGGGGGCTGTGGTGTGGGGGCTGTGGCGGCCAGTGGTGTGGCGGCCAGTGGTGTGGGGGCTGTGGT